>JAVDPK010002203.1:515321-555871 GCA_034780415.1 Cichlasoma orientale
TAACGCACAGTGACTTGGATAAGTAACTTTAATCTGATTACTGGACTACAAATAGTAACGCGTTAGATTACTCGTTAACGGAAAAAAGTAGTTAGATTAGAGTAACGCGTTACTAAGTAACGCGTTACTGGCATCACTGTTTTCAGGTTCTTTCAAATGGGGACCCCGATGTGATTGAAGGATTTCTTTTGATTTTTTTTTTTCTTTTTTATGTTTTGTTTGGTTCTTGTGTTTTTGATTCCATGGGAACTCCCAGATTCTATCAGTTACCAGGAGAACTCCATCTGAAAGATTAGCAGAGGCCTTTTCTAAATACAGATGCAGCCACCGAAAATGGCCGGCCGATCCGTGACGGGACCTTGGCCGGTCCTTGGCCGATTCGGGGCCGAAACTTGGCCTAAATGTGATCCCCCACTTATGACGTAGGCAGTCCGACCACTGGCGGGAACGCCCCTAAGCAGCATTTGGGGAAAATGGTGGTAATGTCTTGGTTATCTACCAGGAGGAGCAGTGATAATGGAAGCGCATTCATTTACAGCCCACTATGCTGTATACAGTATTCATACATTTAATATTAGCACAAAGGTTCTATAATCATAACAGAATTACAAGTGTGAATTTTTCTGTAAAATGCTGATGTAGATATTTGACATGGTTTTTGGCTTGCAGCAAATAAAGTAGAGATTGTACACACTGAACAAGCGCAACAGATCAGAGATACTGTAACCAGAAAAATGCATTTCCTGAAAAAAAATGCTACTGTGAATGCTTTCAGCTGAAAAATTGGAGCTGAAATGCTCCAAAAAACGTGTTCTTTGATCGGAAAGATTTCACACAACACATAGGATAAGGAGTCTATTATTAAATTTAATAAAGCCATTTCACACAGGATTACAGATTAATCTGGACAAGGCTTCGTACCGTGGCTCAGGTGAACAGAACCAGGGCACAAAGTCTGACACCAGGTCAGGTTTTTTCATAGTCAAAGCTTATCAGTTTGGTTACAAAAACAATGCGCAAGAGCCATCAACTGAATGCTGAGATGGCATCGGAGTTTTCTCTTTATCCTTTATTTTGTCTTTGTCAGTGGCTGACCATCATCACCGGACATATTGTCCTTGACTGACCCAAAAGATTAAATGCTTGAACAGTTATTGTATATAAAAACTTTTCAGACATATAAATGCAAAGATGATAACACCAGACATATAGTATGAGTGTATTTTTTTAACTTCATAAAGACAGAAATGTAAGGGAAAGGTTATAACATTAATCTGGACCAGGCTTGCATATTGCAACTTCATAAAAATCACTTCCTTCACTGTTTAATTTTTCAAAATACAAATTTAATGCAGTTGTTACATGTGTGTTGCGTTTCTCACCACCACCACACCATTAAGGCTTAACACATGCTTAACATATGTTATTTGAAGTAAAAAAACAAAACAAAACAAAACTTAATGCAAATAAATTGAACCACTGTCCACAATCAAGTTAAGTAAATCTAATGAAAGTGCATTGAGTTGGATGAACACAAGTAAATCTATTTCAACATTATACTGTAGGTCTGCATGTTTAGAGAGCCTTATTTATATACGTGTACGTTACTTTAAAGACTTTGAATGGGCCGACAGAGAGCACTGGGATTGTGCAACAATCTCTGTTTTCCACATTTTGTTTTATATAATGATGTAACCAAGTCTGATAAGCTATGACTATATGAAAACCTCGCCAGAAGAGGACTGTGTCAGTGCTTCATTCTATGATCAGTACCACACTGGTCAGGGTGTGCAGTTACCGTATGACCCGTGTCCTGCATGTCGGATGAACGGACGTGCAGAAACCAAGTAAAAATTAGCCTTTCGTCAGTTTCACCAAATGGCAGTGCAGTACACAATTACGGGAAGGCACACCTTGACGCACCGTTTACTCAGTACTGTCATGTAAATCAGATTTGACACCAGTCAGCCAGCAGAAGCAGGTTGTCGCAGAAGCGATACAAAAGGGCAAGGCCAAAAGACAGCGCTTGGATTGCGCAACAATACAATACGCCTGTTGATTGCAGGGCTCTGTTCTAATTGTAAATGGAACTGTCCATTAAAAACAAAAGAAAGTTGAGATTAAAGCAGTCATTATAGTGGAGGAGTCAGTATTCTGTGCAGGGGCGGCCTGGGGTTGAAGTTCAGACCCAGGAGCTTGGTTTGGAGAGGCTGTGAGTGCTGCACCGCCAGCGCTGCTATGCTAAATTGGGTAAATAAATAAATTTTAAAAAATAAAAAATAAAATAAAAATTCTGATCGGGACGCATTTGCTTCATCATTTCTTTTGGTTTCCCTGTTTATCACACTCCACAATCAACTTCAAAATTACATAATCAAAGATGAACCAAAACATAACCAAAACACAAAACACTGGGCCACCAGCCCAGGATCATGAAAGTTTTCATTGTTTCAGTTTGTGGCGAGGACTGACTGATGGACTGACAAAACTGGCTATGCTGTGAGCCTTGCAAAATCAAAAAGTACTTTTGCATAAACTCCCAAGTACAGATATTAAGTTGAAAGCAAAATCAAAAGGAGAGACGTCTCCACTGAAATTAGGTTTCAGTGGAGACGTCTGACGTTAAAGTTGTCATCGAACAGCTGTGTGGCAAGCAGGAAGGAGGATGCACCATGCAGGATATGCCAGGCAGAGATTTTGACTGAAAACCAGTTTATTTACTGGACAGAACAAAAAGCCAGACTAGCCAGACTAGTGGCAATACCACAGAGCAAAATACAAAAGACAGGAAAGTCGAGGCAAAAACAGGATCCACACAGCAGGGAACATTAGACGACAGCACAACAACAGGCACTGAAAACACTGGACTTAAATAACAAAAAGGCTAATGAGGGAAGTGTAAACAGGTGGGAACACAGGTGAACCAAATTACCGTATTTTCCGGACTATAAGTCGCACTTTTTTTCATAGTTTGGCCGGGGGTGCGACTTATACTCAGGAGCGACTTATATGTGAAAATATTAACACATTATTATATAAATTATAAGCTTTCAACTCCATACTTGCTGTTATGAAAATGGTGTGGCCCCTTTAAGAGAAGGAGGGCTCAGCAGCGGGTGTGTGTGGGCCTGCGTGTGAGAGGGAGAGGAGAGAGTGCGAGAGCGAGCGAGAGCGCAGAGCAGATGCTAGTGGAGTAACTTTAACACCAGAAAAGTTTGTACAGTGTTGTTGGCTGCAAAAATAAAGCCTGCTGCCCCACGGACAGTGGTGTCCTGTCTGCTGTTTCTACCGTCAGAAACGAGGGAGTTAACCCCGAGGTACTCGGCCCTGGAGAAGAAGAAATCTCCCCTGTGCTCTCTGACCTCATCTGAGAGCTGCACACAGGAAAGGTTAACACTAAGCACAGCTGAATTCCACATAGACTGGCACTCGTTTGTGCCCATGGCCAGTTTCTGGGCAGATTACACAGACAGAACCCTCCCCTTCCTCCCTCACTCTTTATATCCCCTCACCCTTACTATCTCACTCTGACTCTCTACATTCATCCCATCTGTCCATGTTTCATAGAGGAGATGAGGGAAGCATCAGTCTTTCAGAAAAAAAAAAAGCCTACAGTTGCTGTAGGGCAAAGATTGCTCTAATCTTGTGTGAGCCATGTGCGTGTAGAAATGTGGTGGACAAGCGCACGCATCAGCTGTGGATCAAATATAACTTTCAGCACACAAATCTTAATTTGCTGCTTGTGTAGCTGTTTAGATTTGCCTCAGTAACAATGAGTACTAGTTGCTATAATCTCACGATCATATACAGTACCAGTCAAAAGTTTGGATACTTAGGTGGGACACTTACAGTGGCTACTGTAGCTTTCAACAATTAATGGCACCAGAGCATTGTCCAGTGGCTGTTAATGACATTAAAACATGAATTACATGTCGTGTGCTAGCCATGGGCAAATGTTTGAACCATCTGTAAAATCATAAATCAACACAGATTTTTCATGAGAAGCAAAACCTTAAATGTAAGCTTGTCTGCGTCTGCATTTCTCATTTCCTTAATTTGCCATTTATAGTTCAGATAATAAACCTGTAATTGGCTAAAGCACATACAGCAGGCTCCAGTTTTGCAGCCAGGCTGGTGCCTCTTTGATTACTGTTCCAGCAGTTAAACTAGTGGCTGGTGGTTTCCCCTATGGGAAATACTAGTATTTAGCAAGGTGCCTTGTTCTGTAGGGTCAAACATCTGACCTTAGCTGCAGCTGCACAGCAGTGATATGTGTGAGAGAGATGATCCCACCTGAACAAAAAAAATGAGAGAAAGCCACAGATGGCATAATAGACAGAGGATACTAGAAGAGGCAACTTTAGCAGAAAAAAACAGCCCTGCAGTTTGTGTTATTCCAGTACGCCAGTAAACAAAGGTGGTGGAAAACAGAGAGCTGTTACGTTCCCTTTTGTTCTGTGTGCATCTTTTTGTATAACATTATAAATGCTATCTGTACCTGCATCGAGCTTTGGCCAAATTGTTATTTTAAGCAGCGCTATTGGCCCAGAATTCCACAATCGTTGCATTCCTGTTTTAAATCTGTTCAGTTCATGTCGTTACACCAAAAGCATCGTGGCACAAATGTATGGGCTGCCATTTGATTTGAGCCCTGCCTCTGTCCATGTGTATTACATGTCACCATCTGCAAAGTGTGGGCCAGTGCGCCACATGGTCACATGTGGTTCCACTCTGTATGTGAGAAGGAGCCTTGCGTGTGATTTGCCATAGTGACTGGGCCAGGAAGCTTAAGCAGTAAGCATCTCACATTTGCTATTTTTAACCATTAAGTAATGGATTTGGAATGTTCTGGAAAATAATGTTCAAAGCACAGGAAGAAAAATAAAACATCTGTAGCCACATTTTTTTTTGTTTGTTTGATTTTAATTGCCCTCCCCTCCAAATAGATAATTTACTGTTGAGTTGATGTAGTGCTCAGTGGACATGGCTTAGTCTACTTTAAATGAGGCTTTGCATTACAAAATACTGTAATCAGTCCAATAATCTTTGACATTATGTAAATCACGATTTGCGGCTGCTTTAAATGAGCCCTGACACTGCAGATGGAGTAAGGCAGAGGAAGAACAAAAGAATTCCCTCTAAGTCAAATTTTCCCCTCTCCCTAATAGGCCTCTTTAATGATGTCTTAATTTTCTTTCTTATGTCATATTAAAAGATTTGCCACTGAGACAGTCATTGGTGATGTGTAATTAGTGTAATAACTGAGTAAAGGGTCACATCCTCTCCCTCCACATGCACTAGAAGTAGGTCAGATTTGGTGTGTGTGTCTGTGTGTGTTAAGTGGGTTTGAGAGAGTGGGGGATTTGCAGAAGAGAAGTGCATTGACTGGTATCTGGGCTGGAAATCTGACCCTTCCCTTTAAAAGCATGTACAGTAATTATGTCAGACAATGTGGATGGCCCGAGAAGTGATCCATTATTTACGTATTCACAAGTTTAGAATCTAGGGCAGCTGCATTTTTTTTCCCTTCATTGCTCACACTTTGAGTAACCGTGTTGGTTCCAGAGGACTTTAAATAAAAAAAAAAAAATCATCAGAACCAAAAGTGCTGCTTGTAGATGCCATAAAAATACGGCACAAAATGTCCGTATAACTCTTCACATTCAGGTGTTCTTTTATCGCCATTTTTTAGCAAAAAATAATGAAAATGCATTAACTTTTTTCTGGTTACCGCCTTCTGTCTACGACAGGTGTCCACAGCCCTTGAGGGCCTTAATTAAAGATTTGAAATTTTGAGGTTTCATTAAATATTCCTGTGTTTACGGAGAAATTCCTTTGGTTTATTATCTTTAAAGCACATGCTGGGATTGCGTTGTGCTGGGAATTTTTCATAAGAATGAGGATCTTTTCAAATGAGAATTTAAAAAAGCCACTTGCGCTTTACTTTCTGATTATATTCATAACATCTTCACACTTCTATCATACATTTTTGAAACATCTTCAAGACACTGCAGCTCTGATTTCTTCAGGTTGCCCTTGCCGTATTAATAATGTGGGAATCACAGATTGAACATTTTAAGTCAGTGTGTGTGTGACATTAGTTGATAATTATAAAGCTATTTTATGTTAGAATGTGTAGGAAGACATGCATATACTGCAGTGTTTGTGCCCTTCAATGGTGTTCCACTTTCTGCACGTGCGTCTGTGCAGGGATGATACAAAAACAAGGGAGGTGAGCGCTGAGCTGCTGTACATAGGATGTGCGTAGGTTCTGTAAGAGTAATGGTGGGCAGCTCTTACATACCAACAGGGAGCACTTCAAAGTGCTTCTTTAAAAAGAACTCTGCTTCAGTCACATTGGAGGCAGTTTGACGCATTTCAACAACAAGCGAAACAGCTAGAGGCATATAGGGAGAGCGGTGCAGAATTTTAAAGTATAAATTCTCATCTGTTACCAATCATGATTTGATTCATAAACTGCTTCTCATTGTTGCAAATGTAATTACACGCTGTACTCTAATCACACTTGAAGTGTTGTTCGGCCTTACAAATGAAGCAGAGCTCTGTATTAAACTAAACTGAAGCAAGTAAAAAGGACCGAAAGTTGTGCGATTTTACGATTAAAAAGACAATGTGCGCACACGAAGTTGGGTTTAGAGAGGAGGGGGGATACGAAGGAAAGGTGTGGTGGGGTGACCCAGAGCGAGCTGGCTGCTCACTCACATGTCAAAGCCAAAAGGCAGAGCTCCTGCCTGCCTGCCTGCCTACTCATCTGGGGCCCTTCAGAAGCACAGAGCACAGGAGCATGACAACCATACATGCATATATAAATAGTAAATGGACTGGTTCTTATATGCAGACACGGGCGAAATTGTTGGTACCCTTCTGTTAAAGGAAGAAAAAACACAAATATCACTGAAATAACTGGAAACTGAAAAAAAAAAGATTGAAAATTAACTAATAAAAATCAAACATTGCTTTTGAATTGTGGCTCAACAGAATTATATAAAAACAAATTAATGAAACTGGCTTGGACAAAAATGATGGTACCTTTAACTTAATATTTTGTTGCATAACCTTTTGAGGCAGTCACTGCAATCAAGTGATTTCTGTAACTGTCAGTGAGACTTCTGCATCTGTCCATGCTACACTCCCCATGAGCAAACCGCTCCGTTTGTCTCAGGTTTGAAGGGTGCCTCTCCAGACTGCATGTTTCAGCTCCTTCTTGGCTACAGTCCCATTCATCCATCCATCCATCCATCCATCCATCCTTTGCTTATCGAGTTCAGGGTCACAGGGGGCTGGTACCTATCCCATCTGCCATAGGGCAAGAGGCAGGCTACACCCTGGACAGGTTGCCAGTCTGTCACAGGACGTGCTGGAGGAGCTTTTAGATGTATGTAATTTTTTTTTCTGTTTGAGGGTTGGGTTTTTTTTTAGCCACACTTGAGACCTCATTGTACTGGAGATAAATGAAAACAAGCTGAGCGCGCCCATTAGTAGGTGAGAACTAAAAGCTCCTGTAACCCTCTTTTATAAATGCTGTGACTATTTACTTTGTAAGGTCCTATGAACTCGTGGGAAATCATCAGCAGCCCCTTTGGATGTGTTTTGTTTCTTTGTATAGCCAGTATCATTATAAATCAATCTGCATTAAGGCTAGAGTGCACAGAAGCTCACTACCGAGGAGAGTGTGGGATTTCAAAAGCAGCTGTTTGCAAAAGTAAACCCACAAGATAAAAAAAAAAAAAAGTTAAACATGCTCTTATGCCCCCTCTACTGAACAGAACTAGGCTGTTCTGCTTGTTATCACTGAGTGATTGGATATCCTTGCTCTGCGTGACAGTTTGGAGCACAGGTCCTGGTAGGCACGTGTTATGTAATCCGCCACAGATGGAGAACTCCTCATTCAGCCTACAGATTGCCGTGCCATTCATTAAAGTGCTGGAAGAGTGAAGAATAATATTCTTCAGTGGTTTTAGTCTGCTTTAGGAATATTTCTCACTTTGTGAATCCTTTCCAAATGTCTCCTGTCACACAGTGTTAGTCATTATTCATCTGTGATTTTGTTTGTTGAATGAGGCGATTATTTTTTGTTTCATTGAATTTAGTAATATTTCAGCATGATTAATCCATGTAACAAAAAGAAGCAGCTTTTTGTTGCTCAGTCACTCTTCTGTACAGATATGGAAGCCCCGACTTTATCTTCATCTCATCTTAACAATTCAAAATCTTCACATTTAACATTCTTAATCTTAACGCTGTTATTTTAAAACGCACAGTTTGGCTTTTATTGCCGTACGTTTTGCCCGCAAAACAAAACCCAAAACCTGACTTCCACAAGCGAGCTGTTTAACCCTCACTGGAAGTGATTCCACATCAGTCACATTACCAGCTCCCTACTGAATCAGCCTATGATCCTGTGATGTCATATCCTTTAACCAAATGTACTTAACCAGTCCTTAGCATTAGCAGCAGAGGACATGAAGTTATGGGGCTGCACAGTAAATCCATAGCTGTTTATGTAACTGGCAGTAGCCTTTTCTAAGAACTCTGGAAACAGAAGGCTCTGCTTCAGGTTACATGGCTACAACAGGGCGGAGGTGATTCTGCCTGCAGCAAGCAGGTATTTATGGTCACAAGCCTGCACTCATATTGTAAGCTGTAAATGGCTTATGCTCTTTGGCTGCTGGTCTACATGAGAAACAAGCCTTTTTTAGGGATTAGAGACCTGCTCTGTTGGACATCAACAGTACACGACAGTAGCCAGGAACTTATGACCTTTTGCCCCTAAGTGGGGCAGATTGACACAGCGATGCGAGGGTTTATCTGTGTGGGTCAAACCATGTGATCCTTCTTCAAGACCCACTTCTTCAACAGGGGTGGCCATTGTGATCAGGAATGGAAATAAATTGCTGACACTGGCATTCAAATGGCGTTTAACTCTGAATTGGACACCTTGAGCAGAGACTGCACCATATGCGTATCTGCTGACTGCTGTTAGAGATAGTGTTGGTGACTAACATGATGAACCTCTCTGACATGATCTTTGCCTGCCTGCGCCTTTGAGGACATAATGCACAATGATTTCTAACATACTTCCCTGTTGAGAATAACACGTCCAGTTTGGCTTCCCATCACCAGGCTCTTCAATGTGATAGTCGAGAATCACTCAGTAATAACCCTTCTCAGTTTTGACTTTCACAGTTACATACTGCTCCTCAGACACTCTTTGTTGGGCTATTCGGTCTTCTTGGCCATTTATAGTTATCAGAGTGCTACACAGTAGAGCATGTCATACACTCAGAGATAAGAACAAATGCCACACAGGCGTTTCACATGCCTGCCTATCAATAAGAGGCACAGAGAGGGTTTCGAATACTCCAAACTATTAGTTCTTGTTGCTATAAGAAGACATCATACATTATCAAAGGTGGCTGTGAAAAAGGCAGTGGCAGGAAAGCAAAGTGCCGAAAGAGGTGACAAACTCTTTCTCACCATCATCATCTGTGTTTGGTTGTTATTTATGGTTTTACACTGGTTCAGGAAAAAAAGTGTTGATTCAGCAGCCAGACCAGTGACACTTCATACTGCACTAATAAGAGTGCTTTAAGTACTGAGAAGCACAAGGTCAGACATAGCCAGTGATAGAAATGCGGTGATACTGCATAGTCAGCAGAATAGTTGTTTTTTCTTTTTCTTTTTTTTTTTGTGTATATATTTGTCATGTCAGTGGGTCAGGGTGAAGGGGGGGTGGGGTGGAAGGAGGACAGGAGTGGTTTTAAGTGGGGGCTTATCTGGGGTTGTCTGCTGAGATATATTGGTTTTATCTCAATGGGACTGGAGGAGAAGACTGTGGTCCCCAATGTCTGGAGTTTGTTAACTAACTGCCTAACAGGCCAGACAGACAGACTGCTCTGCCCTCGCTGCTTCGTTACCACACAGCCGATGGCCATCTGTGGGAAAATGTTTGCTTGTATTTACGACTGGGGAAAAGGCGTGATTGAGATGTGCTTACAGGTGAATGAGAGATAAGGCTTTAAAATGAGACCTGTGCGTACATGCATGAGGTTGATGTAACATGAATTAATATTTGTGCCAGCTCTTCAGCTACAGCGCCACGATAAATAATATGGTGGCGTATCAGCAACGATGAAAACATACTGTATGCGTAGCCCAGTTAACTTGAAAATGGTCGCGTTGCAAACATGGACAGTTACACTTAATGTATTTCCACATAATCCAGTAATAATCCCGATTATAGCATTGAACACAATACACACAACTGTAATCGCTTTCAGAAGTATTCTGCTTTGTTGCGCGTGCTTGACTTCTCCCAGGTGCAGCTGTGCGCGTCGCTTCGGGCTGCCCTGAACGAATAGCACGTGAATAAGTGACAGCTGATATCCGTGTATGTGCAGACGAGGGTTTGAGATGAGGCACACAGATATACATTACACAGATAAAGAGAAAAGGTGGGCTCTGCTTTGTCCTGTGAATAGAACTGATTAAACAGACAGATGTCCTGATAGTCATCATGCAAACTCTGAGAATAAAAGGCTGCGTGTGTTGTGACTTCCTAACTTTTAGTCATACAGCCTGAATCAAGGCTCCTCCTAGTTCCCTCCCTAGACATGCAATGTTTGTTGATGCACTCACGCAAACATTGCTTGTGTAATGGCTGTAATGGCTTGCTCTTATGTTCTTATCAACGCCATCCATGCTGACCCCCACACCCACACAAATACACATATGCACACAGACAGATAGACTCTGAGCAGCACTCACATGTCCAAGAGTCTTAAAGCAGCAGAGCATAGCACAGCAGAGAGCCGTCTAGCCCATCTTTGCAACTTGGTGCAACGAAGTCCCGCTCTGGTCCCCCGGGTTTGTCTCTTGTGAGCTTCCCACGAGATCATTCCCAAGTCTGGGTCGTTCCACTAAGTCTGCTTCTTCCTAATGTCTCTCCACCTTTCCCTCCAGGCCAGCTGAAAGACAGCCCCTACTAATGGAGCACTGATTGTGTTATAGCCACAATTATCTCTTTTTACCTCTCAACTCAGGTCCATTAGCAGGATAGATAGTACCTGGGGCTTGTCTTTAGTCACAGAATAAGGTACTGTCAGGATGATGGAGTACATGAGCTGAGTAATGTCCAGGAAATGCCATTATACCACCATCACCCCTTTCCACGTCAGGTGAAACGTTTTGTAATGTAGGCAAGACAAGTATCTGCAGCTGGATGCATAAAATACCTGCAGAGGATAAGGCATCTCCTTGTTGACCTTGATAACCTTGATTAACAATACTTGAGGCAAATCTGTCGCTGAGTCTCTTTAGAATCTGGTGAGTTTTATGAGGCCTTCATCCCAAAGACAACACAATACTGCTTGCTACTGAATGGAAGGTGTTACAGGAACAGGTCCATTTTTAGTTGCTCTTAATTTAGAATAATTTAAATAGCCTGGCTCCTGTCTTGTCTTGCCAGTGAGAAAATAAAGACAGCATAACATAAAGGGAAGAGAAATGCCATATCTTATTTTTTAGGGTGCACTGATCCTCTAAGAGGCATTAGACCTTTGATACAAGGTTGCAGTGGACTACATATTAAATGCTTTGTTTAAAACACACACACCCCTCCCGCCCCTGAATCTGCATGAACTTGCCTGAGGCTGTTGAACAAGACAAACAACTACCAGAATGTATTTCATGTTTTACTGTCCACACCGTCGCCCTGCCCTATTGTTCATTTTTATTGATCTAATTATTTTTTTTCCCCTCTTTGTTTCTCTTTTCTTTGTAGACGAGCTCACCTGCGGCTGTGTCTGGAGCGGTTGAAGGCCCTCATACCCCTGGGACCTGACTGCAGCCGCCACACTACCTTGGGCCTGCTCAACAAAGCCAAAGCACACATAAAGGTACATATAATTATCCAGTTCTTGGCTAAAGCTGGACCTGGTTAGATTTTTCTTTAATGCACAACACAGAAAAATTGAAATATTTAATCCAGAAAACAAGGGCAAGAAGATGGTATTGGAAGTAAAACATAAAAAAAATCCAAAATCTTAATGACATAAAATACATTTGCAGCAATATTCAGCTGATGGTTCTCTGTCTGATAATCCAGTTTTGAGGCTGGTATAAAACACTGCTCGGGGGTACATAACCTTGTTATTAATGTGGTCACGAAAGAAAAACACACACACACAGAGAAGAAAAGGTGCAAATTACCAAAGATTCACAAGTTTGTGCTTCAAGATTGGGTTCAAAATATCTGAAGAAGAGATTTTTCAAAGGCCAGTGCGCCACTGCTCATACAGAGACTGTCCTGTTGGTGTCTTCTGAGAACCAGCCCGCATTTAGACAGATTTCTGAATGGGATGTTACAAAGTGTTACATAGCAAACGATTTCAATGAAAATCACCTCACTAAGGTCAGTGGCTCAAACTGTGAGCTCAGCAACTTGATGTTGCCCTGGCTTTCTTTTGGTGTAAACACATGGAACCGGTTCTAGATTGGCCACCGTCACCAGCAGCGCATCAGTGGAAAAAAGGTATTTGAAGCAGGTGTCAGCAAGGACCTTTTTTCAGTCGAACATATGCTGAAAATTAACCCTGAAACCCACTGCTAGTTTCTGAACCATATTTCCTTCAAGCATTGGTACAGAAAGAGGTCTGCATGCTTGAAGCTGTGATCTTTACGCAGGAAAATGCACCATCGCACACATTCAAGTCCTCCACTGCTTGGCTAACCTGCAAAGGCCTCAGAAGATGACTGAACGCTTAACTGACTTAAATCCTCTTGAGAACTTGCAGGATCCTCTCAAAAATAAGTTTACAGCTGGAGGAGACAACTGACCTTTTGGGAGACTGTTCCTAAGCAAAGTTAATCACGAACAAATGAAGATAGCTCATGGATAGGAGCCTCATGGCAGTCATTGAAAAGAAGGGTGATTAGATCGGTCACTGAATATTTTGCAAGGTGGAAATGTTATTTTATTTTGTGTTCATTTGTCACATATAACTCTAAAAACCTGAGACTAAAGAAGCAAGAAAGAATAAAGACTCAAAGACAAACCTCATGTTTCCCTTCAATAGTAAAATGAATCCAGTGGAATACAATTTGCCTACTAATTGTGCATGCAGTGTAAGACTTCTTATCCACTTTGAAAGCAGGCATGTGACTGCCTGAGACTGAGCAGTGTGTAAGGGGAAAGCCTGGCATAGAGTGCGTTCACGTAACAGAGAGGGGAAGTATAAAGCCGATATTGTTGTTGAGGTGGGCCCCCACCCGCTCCGGCGCTCTGCACGTCTGCTGTTGCTGTCAACTTGAGTCTCTCCATCGCTTATTGATGGCCTATTGTTTTGGTCTGTCGCTGGGAGTCACACTCATTAATGTTGGCACCCGTGACACAAGGCTGCAAGGTTACATCATAACGTGGCTGTATCAGGCCCTGCCATGGCTCGTATTTATATCATAATGGTGCATGGCGTAAACAAGTCGACACGGTGTAAACAAGACAGGTGAGGAAAATCATTTAGGGGTGTCATGGCTGACAGGAGAAAAATCCGAGGGGACAAACTTGTTTATTGGCCGAATGCTAAAGAGGTTCTGGGCCATTGTTCATGTGTTTGTAGTTTCACACCCTTTACATGGGCTTGATGGCTATGAATTCTCTGGACAATTAGCTTCTCTGTTCTCACATGGGCTCAGTGTGACACCACGGAGTTTGTGGGGAGCTGGCGGAGTAAATTCCATTCAGTGTCTGATCCAGATGATTTGCATTCTCACACGTATGTCTTTGAAACGTTCAGGGGTTGCACATACGTAAAATAGGCTTATGTTTCTTTGCAGTCTCGCTTGCAACCTCTGAATCTCTGTAGTGCTTTACTATTCATTTGTCTAACATCTTTTCTCAACATGATTTTTATCAGGCCTTCCTCTCGCTTACCCTCCTCTGCATTCTCCAGGGTATCTGTAGGCCTTCAAAAAGCATTGAATTGATCTCCAACATAATACGGCTTCAGAAAATATTAACAAGTGTTGAGTTTCTTTTACAAAGCAACTGAATGTCTTTCCCCTTTCCTGCCACAGACAATAAAGTTTTTCATAACTGATGGCCTTATTGTATTGATCGTGAATATAACTTTATAGACATTGTGTGGCGCTAAAATGTCTTTTGGTGTAGACTACTAATGCCCTGTTTATAGGTTTTGGTAGCCACAGTTAACCTTTCCTTTTCTCTTTCACCTGACCAGAAACTTGAAGAGGTGGACAGGAAGAGCCAGTACCAGCTGGAGTCTCTGGAGCGTGAGCAGAGGCACCTCCAGCGTCAGCTGGAGTTGCTGAGGGGAGGCGGTGGTGCTGCAGCCCAGAGCAGCCCGGGGGAGGGAGAGAGGATACGTATGGACAGCGTGGGCTCCACCCTCTGCTCCGACCGCTCTGATTCTGACCAAGGTAAGTAAGGTCGCAGGCAGGATTTTTAATTTTACTGCTACATGGCCATCAAAAGATGCTTTTACACATGGACCTGGTACAGTTTCGAGAGAATCACATCAGGTCTTTTTCCAGTCATTTCTTACATGTAACAATGGCCCACTTTAGACACATTGGCCCAAACTGCTCTGTGGTTTAGGCGAAGGAGCCTGGATAAAAATGTGCAGCACGCATGACGCCCATTTGTTAGCGATAAATTCACAAGGCTGTTACATGTAGCTGCAATCGGACATCGCAGGGACTTTACATTAGAGGGCCAGTATGTTAAAAACCAGCTAATGTCCAGTCTGAGTGCACTGGACTTTTCTCACATGCACCACTGTCAGGTCTGCAGAGCATGTGTGAAAACGGCTAGAACCTCCAGCTGCTGTCGGACTAATTTTACAGCACTGAGGTCGGACCAGTCAGATATCCTCGTGCGTCATGATGGAGATCAACACAAATGCAAAAACAGAGGTTAGAAATGCAAATGTTTCCTGAACTAACCTAATGCATATCTATTTGTTTGTAATACTGTCAGTGTGAGGTGCATGTTTGCTGTCACATTGAAACGACTCTAATCTGACAAGCATTAAAGCCATCATTAGTTTGTTTCGTGTCAGCCTGGTCGACAGATGGCAGACTTGACCAGTGAAAATGAAATTGACTGTAATCTCCTCTCTTTCATATACAGTATTTTTGCTTTCATTGATTGCTGCACTACAAGCAGGACAATACATATCGTATTGCTTTATATAAGATATTATATCACTGTACAATATAGCATGTTGCTGTATAATTAATGCTTATCTATACTATATTGCATCTTTAAAAAAAAATCACAATCACCACTGTGTTATCCAAAGCATACATGATTGCAGTAAAATTAGAAAAGATTTTTAAAATATCCAGAAATGCAATACACTGCACAGAGTATTTTTCCTAATAATCTAAGTAAAAAGATTTACGTACGGGGGAAAAATGCTAAATTGAACTTTCCTTCTCCTCTTTCATCATCTCTCCGTCCTGCAGAGGAGATTGAGGTGGACGTGGAAAGCACGGAGTTCTCCCATGGAGAGCTGGACAGTGTGAGCACAGCCAGCACCAGCGACCTGGACGACCACAGCAGTCTGCAGAGCATGGCCAGTGACGAGGGCTACTCCTCCTGCAGCGTCAAACTTGCCTTCTCCTCCTAGAGCCCCGTGCCACCAACGCGACCGCCACCTCCCTGCCAAACTCGCTCGCCCTCCCATCTGTTTATCCATCCAGCCATGCCTATGAAACACACACACCCAGTCAGCTCTGACAACTGGCACGCCCCCAGCTAATGGCGTTCCCCCTTTGCTCCTAGCCTTTTAGTTTCTGCCCCTCCCCGCCCCTTCACACTGCTGAACCCATTTTTGGAGGCGCTCCAGTGATGACTCTTCCTTGCCTCAGAATTTTGAACCGCTTCGACCGACACCGACACCAGGGACCCAGACACAGACTGCCGATTGGTTCAGATCTTATTTTAAAAGGAACGGCAGAGACATAGACATCATCTCGACGTTTGAACCGACGACAAAATAAATTATTTAGAAATCATTTCTTTTTTTAAAATTTCCTTGAGCCATTAAATCCCAAAATTTGTTTAAAAATACACAACTCCAAATTCTCTTTTATTCATATAATATTAAAATAATTCGGTGTCTGTTTGGTTCTGTCTAATGTGGGTGTTTGTTTATATCTTATTATTCTGGTGTTGGGCATGGCTAAATCTGGACTTTAATGAACACTGTGGGTGAACTTTGCCATATCTACTCAGCTCATCCCACCAGCCCTAAACTTCTTCCTTGTCTGATTTTCTTTTTTGTTTTTTTCATTACCTGTGCTCGACACCACAAAAGCTCTGACACTTGAATTGGTGCTATTGTGAAACAAACCAACCAACCAACGGGGAAGCAGATCAGATCCACCACTAAGCTTTTAAAGCGAACAAAACACGTCTGCCGTGATTGTTTCCGACCGCACATGGAGGAAAACAAGCCACAAAAACGGAGGGGGAAAAGAAAACATTCCTGACGAATGTGGGTGCTCAGTGCATTGTCAAAGAGTGGAAATTGTAACTTTGTATGTGTGTGTGCGTGCGTGTGTGTGTGTGTGTGTTTTGTTTTGGTTTCTTTCCCCTTGACAAGCAGCTACTACAAGCTATCCTGCACTTACCTACTGTAGAGCTGTCCATAGAAATGGCACAAACCAAGAAGGAAGAAACACACACACAAAAACAGCAACAAGGAAAAAAAACAATCCAAACAACAAACTTTGGAATAGATGTCCATCTTCTTTCCAGCAGTAACAAGCAATAACTCTTGTAGTTTATTTTTTTTTTTAATTTATTTTTTGTTCCGTCAGTTTGAACACCTTCCTGTTAGTTTTTTTTTTTTTTTAAATCCCTTCTCCCTCAAGACTCGTGCGTGACCGTCCAAAAAAAGTAAATTCCTTTCTTTTTTGTACATACAAATACCCTAATAAATAAAACTTTAAAAAATGAGTTCAAAAAAAGTAGAGCTTACAGATAGAACTATTGCATCTGTTGCTGTTTGACCTGTGTTTATTGTGCATTTTAAATTGAATTTCTGGGAAGATTTTTATCCGCCGATGAATGCATCGTTAATTTGCTGATGGAAACATTTAAAAGTTACCCATTCTGTTCTACCCCCACCCCTCCCCCCCACCCCCCTGAGGATGGAAAAGGAACGTTACGCTTAACAGAAACAAGAAAACAACTTCCCATCCATTCGCAAACAGCGATCCAAAAGGACTTTTGTTGGAAAAGGCAGACTTTGTTTGGCCATGTTTTTATTTATTATACACTTTTATTCTCTTGTGTTGCTTGTGAATGGCGGTTTTTAAAACAAACAAACAAACAAAAAAGTCGCATATGGCATTCCACTGGTGGTCAGGTGATCTGTGGAGGGAAAGTTTGAAGTGTTGGAAAATGAAAACGGGTTGTATGTCAATGTAATCCATCCCAACTCCACTGGCATTAAGAATTGCACTTGAGCTGCAGTTCATTTTATTTTTCTTTATCACTGTCATGTTGAGCTGCCAACCATTATTTTGTGTGTGTGAAAGAAAAAAAAAAAACAGAATATGAATATTTATTCTGCAATCCCTCAAAGAACACAAGCAATGGGGAAAAAGTTAACTTATTTTTTTCTGTCTTATTTTACTCCTCTTTTTGATGCTTATTCCTCACTCCTTATTTTAAAAAAAATGTATATTTTATGGATTATTGTTCAGGGTTTTTTTTTTGCGGGGTGGGTGGGAAAGGGGTTTAAAAAAATGTAGCCATTTTTGTTTTCATTTTTTGATGTTTTATTCAATGGACACTTGAAATGTAATTGGCCCCTAAGCTGCTCCTAGTGCTGAGCCTCGCCTGTTTAGAGTCACCAGCCTTGTCCAGAGCTGACTCCCCAACCACACCCCACGCCTGTGAGGATCATTACAGACCTGAAACAACAGGATGAGCTGAACTTTCATTCCCAGCCTGCTGTCACAAGGTGAAATGTTCTCCCGTCTTGTTTTTGGGGTCTGTGCTGAGGGGAGCTAATTCTGCACAAGACTCACCCATAGCCAAGACTTTACTGGCAATTATTGAGCCGGCTGCTAAACAATAAAAGGGGGCTAAAACTCCACTTTCCTCCATTGGGAGGATTGTAGTCTCTATTAGACTTGTGTTTTTAGTTGACAAAATGTGTCTTACATTTACAAGGCCTCCGGCTGAAGATTTAAAGAGATAAAACACAAAAGAACAAAACCTTTGGTTTCTCTGATGGACATCATCACGGTGTAGAGTTCGACATGTACGCTCTTTGCGAGCTCTCTTGAGGTTGTTGGACTTGGCACTAAATCAGAAAGTCACCGTTTTTGGTGCTCAGAAATAAAAAAAAAATAAAAAATGCCAAAACCACCTCAGAACACCTCAGTGTCCTCTCTCTTTATCGCTTTCTCTCTCTGTGGGGGGCAGTTTACATTTATTCTGCCCCGTTTTAAGTTATTACCTTCATCTTATCTTTGTTTCTGTTTTCTTCTTCTTATGTTGTTTTTATGAGAGCGCACTGCTGACAGGAAACAGGTCTCAGTGTTTTTACGACAAATGAATTTCGCTCCTCGTTCAGACCTCGATCAGTTCTTTGTAGCGTTTTAACCCGCTCACACACTCCAAGATGCTGCGTTTTACTACGCTGGGACAAATTGAGTGTTTAGTCTCTTCATCACAATGTGTGTGTGTGTGTGTGTGTGTGAGTGAGAAAGCTCCCTGTGGCACTCATATTGTCTCATGCGGTAAAATGCTCTGATCCGGGATGATTCCAGGGTGGGTTAAAACAAAAACTAAAATAACTGATTTTAGTGAGGCCAGGTCTGTCCTCTCTCATGTGAGTCTGCTCTGTGTGTGTGTGTGTGTGCGCGCGCACACACGCTTGCGTGCGTGCGTGAGCATGTATGTGTGCGTGATCTCCATGTTCCTAATAAAGCTGAGCTTTAGAAAGGCACCTGGTCCATGACTAGCCTGCACAGATGTCAGTGGGCTGTTTGCCACCTGCTACTCAGTAAATATCACACTTCTGAAGGCTGTTTGTCATAAAAAGACAAGCCTCTCCAGTGCAAGATGTAAAAACAAAAGGTTTTCAGTCCAGTGCAGAATAGTCCTGGATCAGCTGATTGGGAGGTCTGACAAAACATTTCTGGCCTTGCTGCAAATTCATTAGCATATCCTCATCAAAAAGCTGTATTTTTACCTCTGTGTTTAAGGTTTCAGTGGTGGTTAAGGTAGAGCTTGGCCAGAAGTGCACCAGCCCGGTGAAGTGGAAGTTGCAGTATCCTTTGTAAAACCCCACTCCACTCTGGTGTCAGTCTCTCAGGGGGGGTTGATTTGAGCAAACGGGTCCAGGAAGTCAAGTTCGCCCAACCAAACAAGCAGTCCCAAGTGCAGTAGGGCATCCCTCCTGTTGTTCTGAACCTGTGGCCATCCTTTGTGAAACATGCACTCTGATGATGATTCTAGCTGTGTAAGTTGATGATGCAATACTTAAAATAAAAACACAAAGATTTTCAAACCTGAAGGACTGAACCGAGCTGTTAATACCATGAAATGTATCACTGCTGAATGTATTGTAAAGCAATGGCTCACACTAAGTTAAATAAATGTCACTGCAAAGCATCATATATTCAAAAATACCCTAAGCTCTTTTATATATACGTCACCTGTTACTCACATGATCGAATGTGCATAAAAAAACATGACAAACCAGCAATTTCTTTCCTTAATTGATGCGTCATCTTCATAAAGCAAGAACCTCTTTTAAGAACCTAGAGGTCTGGACCCCTTTAGTGGGTTACTTAAAATTATTTACTTTTAATTTCTCTAATTGTATCTTTTTTCATGCCTATAAATATTAATCAAACATCATAAGAAGCAGTAATAACTCTACTTGAGCTGTTCATAGCTGACAGGCAAACAGGAACCCTTTGAGAAAAGGTTGCAGTTTTGTCTACAGTTTAATGAGTCACAGGCTGAAACGGACACAACTCATTCATCTGCTTTGAGACCAGCTGAAGCCTCTGAGCACTTCTGCTGAGCTGAGCTGGATTATGTTGTCTCATAGTCATCTAAATTCTTAATTTTACCAGAAAGCTCATAAATAAAGCGCACACATGCTTTATCGTGTAAGCTTTCAGCAACATCACAGCATTTGTCAATGGATAGATTTTTATGTTGACTAATTTAAGACCTTTTTTTTGAGATTTCACACCTTAAGATAAATTATTTAATTTAATTTTTTAACTTGAAAAAACATTTTAGAAACAAACTGCTGCTGTTTATTTAACCTGGTCTATGGCAAATGGTCTATAGATCTTATGAAGTCCTTCATAAACCATGTCACACTGGATGTGTTGAAATGTGTAACAATATTTCATCATGTGAAGTGATTTTAACAGGAAGTAACAGTAACAGGAAGTAATCTAAATCTAGTTCAGCCATGCTGCTCTGCTCACCTCTTTCAGGTGCCATATTTTTCTAAACTGTCAGTGTACATGTATTGTAAATCTGTGACATGATGACCACGTGCTCACAGGACTCTTGCAGGGAGAGCTAGATTATGCCCCCCCCCCCCACCCCACCCCTCTGTAACACACCACGTTAACATCTGCTACATGTATTATTATTCTTAAGAGATTAGAGCTTGTAAGAAACTATTCCGAGGCACGACTTCCCAAGCACTGCGCAAATGTGATAAGAAGACGTTCTCATGAGAAACACTCTGTAGCCCCAGATAATCTGGGTTTGATTAGAACTCCACATCAGCGTTTACTCTCATTGGCTGTGTCTGTCTGTGTCGCTGAAAAAGATATTTTAAACAACAACAACAAACTGGAAACTGTTGAGATGAAAGGACAAGTGCACGTCTTAGTTGATAACGTTTTAAGAAACACTCTTCACTTTGCGCTCATTTTGAGTGGTTTTTGAAAATTAATGTTGAAAATAGAATGAATGTGAACCCTCTCAACTGATCCTGAGTCACAGTAGATCTCACAGTTATAGGGCACAGCCAGTGTGCGATAACTCGGTGTGTCACAAGAATGAAATTACAACAATAAAGGCCGCGCATGAGTTTCTGTGCAGTTTTTTTAAAAACAGAACGTCCTTTCTGTCCTCCTCAAAGCTTTTGGGCTAATCTGGAACATTATGATAAAGCCATTTTGTTGTCAGAGCAGTATCTGAGAGGATGCCTTTATTAGATTCATACTGTGGAAAATGCTGCCACCTAGAGGATAAAAACTCTGTATGTGCTGATCTGCCTAAATCAAGATCTAAATTCAGCTTTCTGATCCTTCCGTCACGCACAAAGACAGAATATATAACTGTGTGAGAGACTGCCTGTGCTACATATTTATAAAAGGCATTACATATCAGCAAACATTTTTAATAATCTGACTCCTGTCCACCACCACAGCTTTAAAAAAAAAAAATCAATCAAGATGTGATCAAAGTGCAGACTTTCAGCTTTAATTCAAGGAGTTCAACAAATGCACTGCGTTAACTGTTCACATCACTTTAAAGAATCAGACTTTTATTCTTCAGTTTGTCTGTTGGATGTTTATGCCAGTTATTACATATTTAACTTATTGTATTTATACGTATAATTAAACGATAAAAAAGAAAACTTCCAATACAAAACATAATTACCAGAATCTAAGTATTTATCTGCAGAGGGGTCGTGGTAATATCCTTTCAGAGAGCCAGCGTTGCCTTGTTCTCTGTCATGGACACATGAAGTCACAGTGAAGGCTGCTCATACTAAACATGCACAAAATTTCAAATAAATGAAATTTTATGCAGTAAATAAGGATTATTTTCAAGTGCTGAATTATGTGAAGCTACTCTGGTAGAGCCCCAAATTGTTAAAAAAAAACAAAGCTGGAAATGAGCAAAAGAGTTAAAGTTTTTAACCGTAATCACAGGTTGTGCCTTCATCCCACCAACAGCCTCAATGAAATCAATTATTAATGCTATTTTGACCCATAAAAGACACTATATAAATCTAATTTCTCACTCTCACTGTAAACTAGCACGGCACTAACCACTTGGTGGCATAAGAGGCTTGAAAATAAGCAAAAACATTTTTTAAATGTTCTGCAGCGTTTGCTATCCGTGCTGATGTTGTATCCGCCTTACAACATCTCTGTATTAGATCGAATTAAGCAAACTGTGCGGTTAAAAAAAAAATGCTGCACACAGGTGTGCATGAATTATTAAACCCAGTCTTGTGTGATCGAGAGGGGCTGAATTTAGAGCACTGTAACCTGTGTTTGCGTTCAAAGAGTTGGTTTCTCTGTTAATAAATGCGTGTTGTCCCTTTTTAGACAAAACAAAAAAGAAGGGAAGAAAACAGGACAGATCGCTCAGATGCACAAGCAGATTTTATGCCTCGTTCCGCTGCTTTCCAGCTTTTGTTATTTTCCTCATTTGTCTTTTGGAGCATGGTATAATCTGAACTCCTGTTTGAATTTGATTGAAATAAACCTCAGTTTCTTACTTGCACCACCTTTCCTTTACTCTTATCTTTGGGTCCTTTCAAGTTAATAATGATAGTAATGTTTGTAATGGCATTAATGTGAATATTTATATATAAAGGAAACATACTTACTCGCTATAAGTTTTGCAAAAACGGGACTTATTTATAATAAAGGGGGGGGGGGGGGTCAGAGAGCCTGCAGGACTGCATCAACACCCTGAACATCACGAGTTGTTTTTGGCATTGCTTTACTGAACCACTAGGCTGCACACAAGTACCAAATAGCTCACGAATGAGCACTGTGAGCCTCTCATTAAGAGGCTACAGACATTTGCTTTTATATGATAGAGCTGTTCTGATCAGAGCTACTGTGAGAGTCACATATTAGACTTTAACTGAATGGATCTTCTCTGTCCTCAGAAAAACCATCAGCCCACTTAATAATGAACAGGTGAACCGATACCTTCACCTATTCACGTTAAGCACTGGCTGCCACACGCGTCCATTTGTGAGAGTAAAATGTTTGATACGGCTTGATCTGGAAAACATTTTTACTTTCACAGAAAATGCATCAATTAAAAATAACACCTAATGTTAATGTTAAAAAAATGTTGTTGTTTTTTTTTTGTGGTATTAGTTTGATCATCAGGAGATCCCAGTGAGACCGACTGAATTCTATCCTTCATCAGAAGAAAACCCACACAAACCTTTCCAAGAAGAAAATGCACACTATTGCCAGCACGTTTGTTCCTCAAAGATAAAGTGACACCTTTGCAAATCTTAATCGTAACTATACTGTTACTGTTGTCCATGTTTAGGGGTTGCTAGTAAATAAACAGTTAAAAATAGATCGCTCGTCTAGGCTGGCAAACAATACACTAAACTGTATTTTTAAAAAAAACAAAAAACCTTCCCTTAAAGATGCAAGGCAACTGTGAATGAAGCTGTGAGCCTGCCATCCAAGAAATATCAATAAAAAGCTGTTGGCTTTTCACTAGAACGAGGGTCCAGGAGTGATGGAGAATATCACGACCGTCATTTTGAGCTGCACTTGAACCTAAATGGTGCATCGGATTGAACAGATCTCGTCATCTGACACCGTAGCACTCGCTCTGTGATGGAAACCAGCCGCCAGCCACAGAATGATTACGCCTAAGACACCGGGTAAAACAGAAATGACCCGCTGCTGCTGACGGGTTTGAAAGGACCGGGCGTCGTTCTGTGGTTCTGTTGTTGAGACTGGGTTTAAACAGTCTGTCGATATGAAGCAAATATCCCAGAGACACGCGTTGGAATCTTATTTCCAGCCATTAACGCCGATTTCTCTAATGTGTGAACCGAACGGAACAGAAGTGTGACTTTTGGAAAGTGTGATTTCATTTCCAAGTTTGCTGCACTTCAGTCAAGGTCATGTCTTACTCCTGTAACACCAGAGGTCCTTAAATTCTGTAGAAAGACATAAGAGAGAAAGGTTGTTGTGAGGAACGTCAAAGGAGGGGGCTGTGCTCCATTTTTACTCCCCTCATGACTCATACTCTGGACCTCATTTCCATATTGTAGTTGCCCCCCTTACTGCCATTGCAGAGAAGCAAACCCAGGCAACCAATTACAGCACTGAGAGTGGAACAGTGGGAGTCCATGGGGGATAATGAGGAGGTAAAAGTAAGCAGGCCATCGGGTCGGAGTGTGTGGGGATATGCTGGGGGTGGGGTTGTAGAGGGGTTCCTCCAGTGATGAGCATGAGTCATCATCCCCACAGCGCCAGGGCTTCTGACATCACAGCAACCTTATCAGAGGAGGGACGCAATTCCCCACGAATGTCTTTCACAGCTGATGGATGAGGCAGCAGGGGGCTGATAGCACAACAAATTATGCATCATGTCTCTGAGGCATGTAGTCAAGACCTGAGGCGTGCTATAATAAGGAGACAGGTGTGTGTGCAGCAGAGTGCCTGTGACATCCGTTTGACAGACAGCGAGGGAAATCGGAGTTGCAGGGAGAAGGACTGGTTTCGAGGCTGGTCGACGTCATGCCCCGACCAGGCTTCAGGGCACCCAATCGTGACAAGAACCTTCCTCTCTTTCTCTCTCTCTCTCTCTGTGCCGCTGCTGCGGGTTTATTCATGCTGTCAGGATGAAGAGACCCAACAGGCACGTAGGTCCTTCACTCAGCTCACGTAGTCCAGCTTTTTCGGTCCTTGGCCAAAGAATTGTGAAAAGCCTGAATGGAAAATTTGTGCGTTGTGACCTGTGAGTCAGCCAGACAAAAGAAATCTTTGAGAGGTGTCACACGAGGTTCTTGTTAAGAGCTTGTTGACCAGTTGCGTTCAAGTAGATAAATCTGCAGGGACAGAAGGAGCTTTGACATATGGAGTGGGAGAGTGAATAGATTTCTGAACTGTGCCCGAACAGGAGGCAAGAAAGGCCATGAATCCTGTGGTCCAAACCCGCTACATGCTCAGCGCCATTAATCTCCGAAATGCTGCTTTAACATGTTAAAGAGTTCTCTGTGTCCTCCTCCTGTTTATTCTGCTTCTGAGTCCTCCAAGGCTGAAAATTTCCTCCACATTACGCATAAACTGACTCCATGGATCCAGAGGTGTATCTGGATCTGGATACGTTTTTCATATTTTCACGACATTGTCTTAGTAGTAATAATGATAATAATAATAATAATAAACATCATGCAAACTATGCAATCCATTGTTTGCTAACAACCAGCCAAACCAAACCAATCAAATAACCCACTTGGTGGAAGTAATAAATGTTAATGCTTTTAATGTGGAGAGATGTGGAGCAACTAAATAACTCAGAATAAATAAACTTTCTGCTTAGCCAGTGGAAATCCCTGAGAAGACAGGTGCACTGCTTGTAAAGCAAGCTGCTTTTACCTTCTTAAGGAAGGCTGTAGGCTATTCTGGGATTTCAAAAAAATGAATCCCGGTGTGTCCCTGAAGGAGATTTATTTCCATTTAAGGTTAATTTTGACCTTCAGTAAAGAAACTGTAAATAAGAATTCTTCTTTATTTTGACTGCAGGAACTCCAAAAGGGTTTTGTTACTTTTAACCTGATTCTGTCTTACTCTGAGCCAAACATAAGAAACATTGCAAGCACAACAATTTTCAGCAATTCAGCAGGTACTTCACAAACTATCTGGCCTTGGAAGCAGAAATTGAAACGAGCAGTGACAGCTGCTTCCGAGTTACCAGTGGAAACCTCATTAAAGTGGGATTGTGGCTGGTGGGCATAATCAAGTCAGTCATCAAATTAATAACGCAGCAGAAGCGATCATACACCATTTCTGCCACGAAATCTTTTTATTACCGGTCTTGTATATGAATGCTCGTGTGCCTCTTTGTGTCTTTTAATTGAGAACGGCCTTCGCTGAGATTTCAGCACAGGATGCTGAAGATGCCCGACATGCTTTCAGAGTGCTGTACTTTTGTTTGCTGTGTTGTTTTTCTAGAGCAGTTTCAAAAAAGTGGATGGAAAGGATTTATTCTATCAAGACTTACAAACCTGCTGGAATTTTATCCAATTTTGCTGTGCTTAAAAAAAAAGAAGGCAATACTGAAGTACTCAGAGAAAACCCAGGCAAACTCCACATGCCATGAAATGCTGTGGCAGGCAGGTTTTAGGACCCCAGTGCAGGACTCGTGAGAAACATGCTTAACTTCAGCCTTTATTAGCTGGGACACAGGACAAATCTGGATGGGGCCAGCAGAACGAATTTCCAATCTCGCTTGAGCAGACAGACGGCAGACAGGAAGTGACAACTGGGATGCAGATAATAAATACACATCAGGGCAATCAGGGAAATGGGACACACCAGGGAGCACAGCTGAACAGAATCACACTAACGAGACAGAGGAAGCAAAACTGAATATCAAACCCACGGCACGAAAGACTATCAAAATAAAGCAGGAACTGACTAAACATGATTGACAGAAACCAGGACCAAGGCATGCGGACTTGATGCAGAAACATCAGGGAGTCAGAGAACAGAACCAGAACCTGCAAACAGAACTAACAAACCAAAATCCTAGGAACATAAATACCAGGAACCAAATCAAGGATTATAATACAAAAGGAACCAAACTGAGACAAAACAGAACTTTAAAGTCCAAATCAGACACACTGGGTGCTGGACCCCAGAGTGTGACAACGCAGAAGGGTCCCGGTGGTTGATTTGAACCCAGGACATTCCTGCTGTGAGGCAAAGGTGCTACCACACCACTCTGCTGCCCCTCGTAATATATCACTTACATCTTTTAGAGATGCAAATCCAACAAATCCAAAATATGCGATTTGTTCATGTCCTCTGGAGCAAAGCATGTTCTGATTTGACGCCTCTATCATCAGAGTGATCCGTGCGTGTTAAAGGCTGTTGAAATATAAATATGTTTTATGCACAGCTCACTCCAGAATTAAATGCTCATATTATCCCCCTGCTCTGTTGTGCTATTTATTGATGAAGATTGCTTTGGTGTGCATTGTCAGCTCATTCTCTCAGTGACAGACCTAACTCATTTACACAAGAGGCAGCTTTTAATGCACCTTTCTACAGCGTTAATGAGACGGGGCTATCGCTCCTGACTCGTGATTTTCCAGCGTGAGGGGTTACTGCTGTGGAATGGTGTATTGAAGCCCAGTTCTCAGTCTTTCCCTGACACTAATCATGTCCTTCGTTTGCCTAATCTGAACCAGTGGACCAGCAAAGGTAAAAATGGAATGAATGGAAACTAAACAAATGAACACGTGGAAGAAAAAAACCGAAAAATCACAACAAAATGCAAACCGCAGCGGTAAAACCATGTCACCCATCTTTGCCCGTGTTTCTTTCTTTCTTTGTGATGTGATCATCTGGCTGCTAATGCAGAGAAATGCAAATGAGCAGCAGAGACATGTCGAGACAGTTAGGAGCTCCGTGCAGTATATAAACAGCAGCTGCCGCTCAGCACCTTTATTTCTGTCTCACGGCGCGATAGATGGGCAGTAATGACGAAGCTCCTCCTGTTGTGGGTCAGTGGGAAAGTCTTTGTCTGCTGGTCCCCGTCCTCCTCTTAACTCTCCTCCACCATCTCTATTTTGCTGAGCATCAGCTCTTTAGTGGCGATTGTTGCAAAATAGCACTTTGCTGATGGAGTGATGTGTCATTTCCACTGTTGTGCTCCCCACACAGGCAGACACTTCTTCATAACTAACTACTAATGACACATGTGGGTGACACACACACACACACGCACACACACACGCACACACTGCACTGACTCCTTCCCAATGTCACACAGACAGGTTGCCCTTGTTGAACACTCAAGGTTACGTGGGAGTTTTTTTGTCAAGCTGTCGTTACAATTATGTAATGGCTGACTGTCACTTCTTTTTGCACTTCACTATTTATTTCTTTTGTAATCGCCTCCTTTCATCCTCATTCTTTTCCCTCCATCACGATATGTCCCTCATGATTTGTTCCTCTTGCGCGTTCGCTTGTCTTTGTCTCCGTCTCTGTGTCATGCAGTGTGACATGTCGCTGTTTGGAGCCTCTGGTGAGGTGACGGCTTTTGGAGGAAGACTGCAGGGATCCATCCTCCCTGCCCGACTTATCCTTGTATGTGTCTCCTCTCCTCTCATTGCTACATCACTCCTGATCCGCCTTAAATGATTTGGTGACAGTGAAGCCCAGCAGTAAGCCGGGGCGTGCGCTGAATATTTAAATGGGAAAGTTGGGCTTCTGTTTATTATGTATATTTCAACAAATGAAGGGGATTTAGGGTTAGGTTTAAAGATAGCTTAGCAAGTGCCAGAAGATTCAGATTATTTTACTTTTTGATGAGGTAGCATGGCTGGCAACTTATTAGCTTTAATTATACATGAGCTCCATTTGGCTGCTACAAAAAGTATTTCACTGTAGGCTGTATATGAAAAATGGACTTGGCTACTTCCATGTCACTCACAGGCTTGTGAACTGCTGTAGCGTTATGGCCATCACCATCTTGTTTTTCTGGTGTCTGAAGTGACCATATTTTTAATAAGAGACTGGAGAGCTAAGTTATCAGCTAACACTGGTAAGCTTGGTTCGCGAGGTGCAGGGGCATCACACAGAAACGCACACTGTATTTCTAAGTTAGTTAGTGTTAACATAAAAAAATGACACTCATTCACCAAACCTGGAACACAGGTGTCAGCTACTTTCTGCTGTTTATCCGGGTTCAGGGGGCAGAAAAGCCCTGGGGCACTTTCCTGGTAGGACAAGCCTGGAAACCTCACCTATGAGGTGGTGTTCTGGTTATTTTTATTTATTTTTTTATTTTTAACCAGGCTGTAAACATGTTTATTTCTGCTGGGAAATCGGGCATGTTTACACGAGAGACTCTGGGGACCGACTCGCTTTTGGAACCAATCTCAAGCAGACATTCAAAGATCTGCAGTTTTTTGGCTCTTCCAAACAGACTGTTCCATTTTTATTTTTCAGCCCCCGGAGACTGCTGCTTAATGAAGACCAAAATCAGAACTGAAAGAAAAGTTAATATTTGGCTTGCACAAGTACAACTTTAAGTAAATGTTAAAGTCACTCCCTGTTTGGATGTAGATGCACGATATGGACAAAAGTACACGTTACACCTACAGCAACTGCTCGGCCCGTGCGACAAAGCTCCCGATGCGCAGTTTTTGTGCTGATCGTAACACCAGAGGAGGTTTGTAACTCTGCAGTTACTGAGTCAGCAGCGCGTTGGCGACTTTTATGTACTCAGCACTCGGTGACCACGCTCATGTAACTTCATGTGGTCTCACACTTCCTGGCTAAATGCTTCCACTTAGCAACTTTATGACAGTTGATCACTGAATATCTAGAAGGGAAGAAATTCCATTAAGTTCAGTGAGCTCTTTGGAACAGCCCATTCTTTCACAAATGTTTGTAAAGGCAGACCGCATGGCCGCAGGTGCACCTGTGACAATGGAACTGAACTAACGCCTGAATTCAATGGTAAAAAGTGTGGCCCAATACTTTTGTATATATAGTGTATGGGAAACCATTTGCTAGCACAAAATCTATGTGACCATCTTGATGTACCAGCTACAAGTGGTCTAAAGATTTGTGTTTCTATGCGGAGCTTTCGTGCTGATGACTACACCACTGCTGGTGCCGGTATTTATAAAACTGATCATTATTAAATTCATTCTTATTTATTTATTTTACTAGATACTACTACAGATCTTTTTATTTGACATGTCTCAATGTCTTCTTTTTGTGTGACTGATAATGAACGGATTAAAAAATAATCAGAGTGTATGAGTGAGTGATGGTTTCAGTGGGTAGGAGTGGGACAGCTCAAATGGACAAAAGTCTTATAGTCTTAAAGGGCAAGGCAGGCAGAGAGGACTGAGCCAGTTGGAGCAGCTGCCCTGGAGATGTCTCAGATGATAATCATCCACACTAATGTTGTTGACTCAGACTTTCAGGGCTTGGCAGGAAAAGTGTGCAACCACAAGCCAGGTTGGAGAGCGACCAGCGCATCATATCACACAATTCTACTTTCCTCTGAAAGAACTGAGATTATACACATTTGGTGTGTTTTGTATAATTTGGATGAAGTCACATTTGTAAAATTACATGTGAACAACGTCACCAAAAATAAATGAACAGGATTTACATTTTGGACATGAACACTATTAGGAGGCCCCGGTTTTTGGATTTTCTATTAATAAACTCTCTGAAAGTCACGACTCTATATGAGGTTTTTGGTTTGTTTGTTTTGTTTTTGTTTTTTTAATGATCCTTATTGATTTCCATTCAAATTCCAGAAAAGCTTACTTGCTAAAGATGCAATTTTTTCCCCCACAGTAGTGACCACGCTGCTGCCGCCTTACACCTGGTTATGCCGAGGTTGATTCACTGGTAGAGCACCTGGTTTGTTTTTATTGAAAGCATTTTTATGAATGCAGCTCTGTGTTTGCGGTGCAGTGAGTGAGTGCTGGGAGGTCTGATTACACCAGCAAATATGTCAGCGCTGAGACGGGAACACATCATGGAAAGCGTCAGAATCACATCATCCGAAGCCTTCTGAATTTCTATGTGTGTGTGTGTGCTTGTGTGTGCTTGTGTGTGCGCTTGGATTACTCATGCGGTCGGAACATAAATCTGCAGACAAAGTTACATTGCGAGGACTCTTTTCACAAAAATAAATAAAAAAATTCCCCATCACATAAGTTATGACATTTTAACATAGAGACAAGCTTAGGTTTAGGTTAAGATGACGGTAGAGGTTTGGCAAGTATTGTAAACATCTCTGTTTGTGTGTCTGAAAGATAGCCAGGGGCAACAAAAAGCATGTGACAGTGTCTGAAAGGAGATGGGAAGAGGATGCTGATGAGTCACCAATATTGTTGGTATGTATGACAAAACACACCAGCCACCCAGTCATGTCTCCATCTGGCTATCTCACTCTCTCTCTATATCTCTATCTCTCTTGCAGCTGCCTCCCAGGACCACTACATGGCAGGGCAGCAAACCCCAGGCTGATTCAGTGCAAGAGTAACATTAAAACACACGTTTCCAGGCTGCTGAGGCACTGCCACCAAAGGTCTGATTATCGAGTTGTCCTCCATCACGGGCTACGTTTACTTTCATACGGTGTAACGATAAAAAGCATAATTTGGCTAATGTAACTGATACTTCCCAGACTAATTTACCACATATCCACATGCATATCCTAAAAAAAAAAATACAAATCACAAAAAATAACAAGAACAAGAGCGCAATTATGCTACTTTAACTCTAAGAGTGCAATAATCAAGGCACTTACACCATCGTTTAATATTTATAACACGAGTATACTGGTAGAAATTAAAAGCTCCATAAATGGGTAATGATCTGCAGAGCAATGAGTGCAGTGAGGGTACAAAAAAGCAAGAGTGGACTCTGAGTATTGTTCAGTAGGTGACATGTTAAAAATAGCATGTAAATGAGTGTAGTTTTTCCCAAATAATGAGTCTGGTTAAAATAAAGTGCCTTGTGTTTGAAATGTGTTTTTCATTGTTAGCTTTTTTCTTTTCCTTTGAATATTTATTTATATTAGCTCGATTATTTGTCAGATTATTTGCCTTATGCGATTGCTGATTGTTCCGAGCAGTGGTTTTTGGTCCTGCGCAATTTGTTTTTCTCATCATGCTGGGTCCCTAAATACGCTCACCGACCACTTCACTAGATTCACCTGTTCAACTGCTCATTAATGCAAATATCTAATCAGTCAATGACATGGCAGAAACTCAGTGCATTGAGGCATGGAGACATGCTCAGTAGGACGTGCTGAAGTTAAAATCAAGCGTCAGAATGGGGAGAAAAGGTGGTTTAAGTGACTTTGAATCTACTGGGATTTTTCTGGACAACCGTCTCTAGCGTTTACAGAGAATGGTGTGAAGAAGAGAAAATTCTCTGAGTGAAATGTCTTGTTGAGTTCAGAGGAGATTGGAGCTGAAGCCGTTCTAAGCTGTCACCCAGCAGCTGGAAGCTAGGGCTCCAATTCGCACAAGCTTCCCAAAATTGGCCAACGGAAGGTTGGAAAAATGTTGCCTGGTCTAATGAGTCGATTTCCGCTGTGGCATTCAGACGGTGGGTTAGCAGTTGGGCATAAACATGAAAGCATGGATCCATCCTGCCTGATATGAGCAGCTCAGGCTGCTATACTGGTGTGGGAGATTTTTTCTTGACACACTTTGGGCCCCTCAATGCCAACTGAGCATCATTTAAACGCCACAGCCACAGCCACAGCCTCCCTGACCATGTCCATCCCTTCATGGCCACAGTGTACCCATCGCTTCCAGCAGGATGAGGTGCCACGTAGCAAAACTTAAATCATCTCAAACGTGATAATGAGTTGAAATGCAAATAAATCAGTGGACAATAAAGAGAACGTTGTAAGTTTTAAAGGTAATTTGTGGATGTGCTTCCGTAATGTATTTGTCACCTCCCACAGTCCCCGTAAGTGAAGGTGTCTGCCTTTATCAGCTTTATCACAGCTCGAACCCCTCCATTAACATATCTTCGCAGCAGATGACTGGTGTGATGATAGAGATGACGCTCATGTGAGGATAATGACTAACTCTTCCTCTTCTGTGCGCTTAATCCTCATGGATTGGCTGTAATACTGGAGCACAAGAACGATAATTGCTACGTCAACGCCACTAGCAGCAACACCCCCACACCACCACCACCGCTTACAGTAGAGGAGGGAAACTGTGAGTGCAGTACAAATTCGGTGAGGCATCTCTATTCACTACAGAGCTGCGAGTTTGTGGGTGTGTGTTGTGTTTGTACTTCGTACAGTATTTGTGTGCGCGAGTGTGGACACTGTACAACAGCTACTGTGTAGGTGTTTTACAAAGCCCGTGTGTATTTTCATGTCTGCTTGTGTATTTGGGAACAATCGCATACAGCTGATCCTTTGTTCATTTGTATTTGTGCGAAAGAGCATCACAGACATTCCTTTGTTGTTTCATCCTTCTTCATCTCCAGGCTTCTCCAAGTGGCAGTGCTTCCCTTAACAACAACATAAACAACAACAACAACAACATCCTGTCACTAGTCCAATTAAATGTGAGACTGTGGCAGTGTAAGATCTGGTATGCCTGGCACTTGGCGTCATTCACACGTTATTACATCACAACTAATGAGAGAACCTCGAGGGATGGGGATGAACTCGTAACTGTGAAGGAGTCACGTTTTCATCTGCCTCCGATCTGCAGCGGTCTGCTCCCTGTCTCCCTTGATGCATGTGGCGCTCTGTGCCTCCCTGACTCTGGTCAACAGGAAATGAGGAGGGGTGAATCACACTGGGTATACGGCAGTGTCATCACCACACGTCTTACTGAAGGCTTTGTGACAAGACTTGGTCTGGTTTCTAAGAAGTCTCCACCACTTCATACTGACTAAACAAGTACAGGAGTGACTTCTCATCACTTCTCTTTTTCTCACGTCTTTTTTATATTACGTTGACAGCTAGCTGGGGCTCTAAGTAAGACTATTGTGATTGTGTAAGTGTCTGACAAAGCACCTGCTATCACAATTACAGTAATGCTTACCATATTCTATTAACTGGTCAGTGTGCACTCCAGCCCTCACGTTTAGTCATGAGCTGTGGTTGGTGACAAATAGGATAAGACACCAGCAGCAGAAATGAGCTTCCTGCTAAGGATGCCCTGCCTCACTCTTAGACATGGGTGAGGACCTCAGTCATTCCTCAGAACAGGTCCAGAACATGTTGGCGAGATTATGTCTCTTGGCTTGGGAGAGGCAGAGAATCCTGGGCAGATTTGCTCTGACTGCTTCCCCTGCAACCCAGATTTGGATAGGTGGTAGGAAATGTTCTATACTTGACACTTAATGGTACTCCAAAGTATGTCTGCTACCCAAAGCACCAGCTGTACATGTTGACTCTAAGTGAATAATGAACAGATGTTTCTTCCCTGTCTCTCCTTTTTCTTCTCATCTCGGTGTGATTGTAAAGCAGACACACAAAGCTCACAGAGCTCTCGCACTTTTCATTTATGCAGATGCAACAACACCGTGCTTCTACTTGCATTTGTCTGTTGAGCTTGTGTGCACACGTGCTGCATTAAAAATGAATGGATTAAAGATGCGGGTCTGTCTATTTTCTGTCCAAAAAAACCAATTAAATATCCATAAAAGGGTTAGGCGTTTACACAAAATGTTGTACAGTCTCCAAGTGTAATTAACCACGAAAGTGACTTCACACTTCAAAGCACAGCTTTTTTTTTTTTTTTACCCTTGGAGCAATTTTTAAACACAAATTATACAATTGTTTGACTTTTTATATAAATTCAGTTTTCTTCAATAATTAAATAATGATTAATTAAATAATGGGCTATTCTAGTATATTCTTCCTGTTGTTTAAAACCTAAACTGTGCATCACTTTTGTCAGATATTTTGATCAAACACTTTTTGCTTTGGTGACAAGAAAAATGCTCGCATAGCCACTCAGATGACCCCCATATCTGACAAGGTTGAGCTCGTAAAAAAGTAGGATCAAGGCTGGTTTTAGGGGGGGATATTTTTGTAAACAGGAACAGGGGAAGATGAAACAAGATGTTATGCTGAGAGAGGAAGAAGCCCAAAATTGAAGTGGGGTTTTTAGTCCAGTGGGTGCACACTCAGAGCCAGGTAGTGATTTTGGTGGATCAGCTGAGTGGGTCACATCCTGTTGCATCAAGTCAATTTGGGGTTTGTCGGCCACTCTGCCATCTCAGTCCCCCAGCAGCCTGCCTCCTTCATCTGCTGTCTGAAAAGGAGTGACATACAAATGCAGCCTATGTGTGAGTGTGTGGACATGCATGTGAGTGTTTTGATAAAAGAGTATGAGTCATAGCTTAATTATACACTAAAGCTTCTTCTTTGTGTGTGCTGCTTCTCCCTTTTATTCTATTTCTTTCACTGTTTCTCTCTCTCTTTCATTCTCTTTTTATCTATCTAATTGGCTTAGTGTCTTTTTGTCTCTCTGAATGTGTGTCAGTGCCTACAGGCTTGTCACATTCACCACTTCTCTTTTTCTTCCTCCATCTGTCTCTCCCTCTTTCGTTTTTCATTGTATGTGTGTGTTTATGCCTGCAGGCTTCTGTCTCTTTCTCAATGTGTGTGTGTGCCCCTGCAGGACCGAGTATGTTTCAGTGTGTCATGATGTGTGAATTAAATATGAGATGGGGCAATAAGTACATTCCATGGAAATGGTTGCCTGTTTTGATATATTTGGACAAGCAAACATTCAACCCTCTTTGGAACAGTGACTACAGATAAACATGGTATTCTGAAGCCAGCGTGGGCTCCTTTTTAAAAAAAAACTTCTGGCAGGCGTAATTGTCCACCAGTGTCAATTTTTATCTTTGATTCTATTCAGAAACAGTCTGTTTTTAAATGTAAGTTGTTTTGTGTGTATGCGCGTGTGTGGTGGAAAGTCAATATCTCATTAAAATTGATTTCTCAAATGACGTCATTCTTCAGCTGGGGCTTGATTTGAGGCAATCAGTCGCAGACAAAAGGCCTCTGGAATTAAAATAAGAGGCCAGGCTTTGATGCTTTACTGGACTTGCCATTATACTTGCTAGTATAACCTAAACGCCTGCGGGCAGGTGCACTACAATGCTGTCATTGATGACTTTGCATCAAGCAAAGGGAAGCAGACAAAGGCAGCAGTGTGGCTCTCTGATGCTGCTTGGTGTTGAATGGCTGCAGGGCTGTTTGACAATTCATCATGTGACAGTCTCCAAAGGAAATTTACTCTCACTCTCGAGAAAATATGTATTTGCTTCACTGACAAAATATGAAAACGACTGGCACAGAAACAAACACGAGAAAACGATGCAGGATAAAAAGAATGCGAAGGACATTTATACTGTTTTTGTATTTAAATTCAATTTTCCCACCTTCTTCTGAGCGTAACGGAAACTGAAGGTTATTTTTATGATCTCATTCAAAAGCCTTTTTTTTTGTGACAACTATTGTATAAACTGCTGACTGTTTTATAAGCAGTGGTTCTGTCTGGTAATCAGCTTTGGGTTTCAGTCGGGATGCAGCTACAGCACATCTCCTTTCGAGGCATATTTCTTGTGAGGCAAGTTTACTTTTGTAGAGCCAATCAAAATGTGGGACAATGAGGCAAGTGTGATAAGGGTTCTAAATGCTGTGCAGCCCCAAATAAAGTAGGACATCTAGTCATCCTATCAGTGGCAGGAACATAAAGAGCTTACAGAAAACGTATATAGGCACAGAGGAATCATCATCCTGGTGTGATCCCATTTCTTGAGTTTGTTGTGGTTTTAAGTCATAATATGCAGAAAATATGGAAGCCACTAAGAGCACATGTTGTATTAGACATAGATAGTTGTTCTAATGAATAAATACTGCCGACTTGTTTCAAGATTATTTCTAAGAAATACATTTTCTAACTAATGTTAGTCATTCTGGGTGGACAGCGAAAAAACTGATATGTGACTGATAGATTAAATTGACTTCATTTATCAAAATGTTTTTGGAAATCAGCCAGACTTTCGCTTTCCTTCTGACTTGAGGGGGTGTTTGTATAAATTTTCCCAGTGGGGGACTAATTCTTTTGAATTAATCAGACACCATATTGTTGCACTATTATTTTTTAATCAAAAAAGATGAAGTGCAACAGCGTGGGCTAACTGACAATGACATAAGCGGGCCTGTCAGAAAGAAAGAAAGAAAGAAAGAAAGAAAGAAAGAAAGAAAGAAAGAAAGAAAGAAAGAAAGAAAGAAAGAAAGAACTACTTTTGAATTCCTTTTGTTATCTTGTACATACCACTAGCTTAGAGGTATCTGAGGTATGTAATGTGCTCATATGTAATGCTTTTCTAATGAGGTGTTTTCAGCCTTCCACATGTTTGTTTACAGCAAATTCTGGTGGAGCTACTATGAGCTACTTACTATGGCATGTAGTCAAAGAACCAGAATGTTATTGTTATTGTGTGTGATGTGTATTTTGAAATAAACAGCCCCCCCAGCCACCACCTCCAGGGAGGGATACTGAGACAGGCGAGACATGTGATCTCTTCAGCATGTCCGAAGACTGCCCGGGTAGACATTCTTGAAACACCTTATATCTAGCTATGCAGGAGGCACCTGCTTAACTGGTTCTTTCCACTGAGGGAAGGAACAAAGTTGGACCAGTAAATTGACGCTCAGCCAACTCTTCCCACTACAGACCAGAACTGCACATCACTGCAGATGCTACATGAATCTCTGTCTCTTAGTCTCACACTCCTTTCTTCCCTAATCATGAACAAAATCTTGAATATTTTAAGTCCTCCACCAGAGGAAGCAACTTATCCCCAACCTGGAGCAGGCTCTTCCCTTTTTATGCTGAGAAATGTGTCTAATTCTCATTCCAGCCGCTTCACACTCTGCTGCAAACCACTCTAGTGCAAGCCGGGAGTCACGACTCAATGAAACAACAGAACCAAATCATCCACAAAAAGCTAAGACACTATCCCAAGACCACAAATCCAGAAACCTTCTGCTAATGCATTCACAAGCATATCCTGTCATATAAAAATAACAATAATAATAATAACAAATATATCAATAAGTAGAAGAAAATTCATAATTTTCACAACAAAACAGCTTTGAAAGCTTTTATGTCAGTTGGCTTGTGTTTCAGATCAGGGATTTTCCATTTCTTCAACAAAACCTTTCATCTTGTTTTCATAAAAAAAGCAGGCACAAAAGAATCCAGTAAATTATCATACGTTGAAAAGCCATGAAGGATCCTCCTGAACCCAGCGGCGCCTGTTGAATGCGTGTTGCTCAGTTCATGTATTTACAGCGAGGCAGGAATCGCACCCACACGCGTTTGAACACACACAGTTTCTCCCTCTTGCACTCTATATGACACGTACGCGTATACATGAGTGCAGAGCAGTTTGAACCACAGGTAAAGCAGAGAGTATGTTTAGTGGCACATGATTCACCCTTCAATGAAAAGGAGAATGCGTATGTGTGTTTGATTAAAACCTTTCCTCCCTCTCTTTGTCCAACTCACACCACCGACTTAATGCTGCTTTTACACCTCTATACGTAAGAAGGAGCTCAAAATAACACCCCACCCTTCATCTTCCACTCCTTAAAGGCCGCCCAAGGCCTTGTGGGAGGTTGCAAAGCAGTGGCGGTGACGACTGTGACCTTAAGCAAGCTTCTCCAAGGAGAGGCTGAGATAACAAAATCATCTAGCCAGCTGGAGGCAACTGCATCTAGGCTTGAGTCATCAAAAGGCCCGAGGGAGCGGGCTGGTCCCTTGGGGTGTCACACCAGATAGTCAGGGTTGCCAGAGACGGCACTGAACAGGAATGGCATCAGAATGTGAGGGTGTGTACTTTGTACATAGTGACTATACATAGAGTCATGGTTATGATGCTCACAACATCTGTGGTGTTTGTTTAAATCTCACTCAGCTTTGATCATCCAGATCTGGAAACAAAAAGCAGTTTGTCCAAAAGGTTCATCTGCATGACCCCTCGTTCTCCTCTGAATCCAGATGTTTGAGTTTGTCCTTGTACGCCTCTCCTAGATGTAGTAAAGTTGTACTTTTGTGTTCCTAATTGTTTGCTTAAAGAATCTTTCCTGTTTCCACATCTTTTGGGTAAAGTTTCTTCTATTTTTGTCTCTTTTCTCTTCTCTGGAGTTCCCGTTTGAATGCTGAACCAAATTAAAATCCCTTGAGGCCATTTTGTGATTTATGATATGAAACAAAATTTTGTAGGCACACACCAAGGAATACATAGAAAAAGATAAAAATCAATGAAGATCTAAACTCAATTTAAAGTCAGTGGTATTATCCAGAAGCTTTAATACATACACTACAAAACAGTCCTCGCACTCTTGAAAACACGATTTAGGCTTAAATGTTGACACCGGGTCAGATCTTATTGTGACACATGACAAATCGAGGTTAGCAAAAAAACAAACAAACACAGGTGACTCACAGAGAAGGCATGTGCATACACAACCGACTGAGTGAGCAGGTATTTGATGGACACTCCTCATATATCTCTTTTCCACCCTACCTGTAATAAAGGTGTTCACTCTCATGACATCAGAGACGACATATTCTGTGTGAATCCCTTCTTCTAATTTACCCCTGACATTGCACAAAAATATATTTTCTAACCTGGAATATCTTTGCTCTGTTAGAGCGTATAATATAACAAACTTAAACAAAAAGGCGGCAGTAAATGATTATAATGAATAGGTCGTTGGAGCGCTCATGGAAAAGAAAAAGCTCTGTTAATGGCACGAGGCTGTCACGGCTGAGTCACGGATCTCAGCCCCACCTCTGAACAGCACTGCACCGTCTTGTTATTGAAAGTGTCATCGTTTCTGCCTGCTGGGTATAAAAATAAATACCTCATGTGAAACTGAATTACTTCGGTGTTTATCTAACAGGAGGTGTTGGAAGAGTATGCATTGTTTTTCCCGATGACACTCCCACAAAGTTTAGTGACGTGAAAAATGTGGAATTAAAATGTGCATTTGCTGTTGTGTCAGCTGGATGACGAGATCTGTACCTCTTTTGTATCTATATGCTAAATTTATAGCTGGAGACCAGAGTCGGTCAGAGCGGCACAAAGGCAAGCTCACTTGCTAACACAGAAAATTTTACCCATGGAAAAAGAAGCCAGTGTTGAAGTGCCTTAAACCTGAATTGTTTCTAATGGTCTGCTGGGGGCAAACCATTAGAAAAAAAGAGGTCAAAGAGGTCAGATTGTACAGAACACTGTAGGAAAACAACCATCAGCTCCCTTAATCTATGACCTCAGCAAACACTCTCCTGAGTTTATTGTCTTCATCACCAGTTTAAAATTTTATATGAATATAATGTGATGTTAATTTTTTGTAATGCTCCACATTAGAGTCAGAGTATGATAAAGCAGAGTTTACTACCTTCTTGTTGACAAGCCACTACAGTATAAGCATCCCTCACTTTCTCAGTTAGATCCACCCCTCACTTGTCACGTTTCAAAACATCAACATTGCAACAATAAAAATCTTCAGTTTAAGGCTTCAAAGGACTTCCCTAACCAATGGGTGACATCGCACTGGCTACTACTGGGCAAAGGTCTTGACCCGCCCTCCCTTTGTTTATATTTTGCTAGGAAAATTGTTGCAGTGATTTATTGAAATGTGCAAATATACATGAAATACAGCATATAAGGTAAAAACTGAGTTTGTACAATTTTAACAAAACTAACGTCAGAATTTGGTATAACCCCTTTTTACAGAGACCATGGTACCTATAAACTTTTTTCTGATGGTTTTCTCGTGATAACGCGTTGTTTATCTCGTTATCACGGAATAATTACCGTTTTCCCAAGATAACGAAATAAATAACTCGTTATCTCGAGAAAACAAACTTTGTTTTCTTGAGATAACGAGTTAATTTACCGATGGTTTTCTCGAGATCACGAGATGATTATCTTTTATTGAA
>JAVDPK010002203.1:555971-570813 GCA_034780415.1 Cichlasoma orientale
ACAATATTATCGTTAATCGCAATAATTTCTGAGACAATTAATCGATTAGCAAAATTTGTTATCGTGACAGGCCTACCGCCAAGCACAGAAACCTTTGCACCTTGTTGGACCATGGTGTTGATTTGTGTGTCTCCATTTCCCTCGCTTTCGGGTTTTAAAAATGGCACGTTTGATTCTGGTGAAGGAGACACTCTCATGACTCAGCTAGTGATGACACTTCCTGGCCAATCAGTGGCACGCTGTTCTTCGACATCACATTTTTCAGATCGCTTTGAACCCCAGCTGAGTGGGTAGTAAAAAGGTACCTGGTACCAGGACCTAATGGAAAACCCTCCAAACCGTGCTGAGTTGAGTCGCGCTTCGTAGGCACTAGTGCAAACGAGGCAAAATTGTTACACTGAAGGTTCCAGAACTGCAGACATTCAGACAGTAAAATGCAAGTGGAATTAATTTTTATTTTGGAATTGTAATTTTTGTTATCTTTGCATCTAATGTCTTCTTGGCCTTTTTCAAGCAGTTAATATTTCAATGCATATCTAAATATATCAAAGACATTTTTAGATTGCCCCCCCATAGGGGAAAAAAAAAATCTCACAGCCTGTCTCTTTATTTTGGCTTCCTTTTTGTAGGAAACAGAGCGTGTTGTGCGAGAGCTGAAGTCTAAGATCTCTGCAATGAAGGAGGAGAGAGAGCAGCTGTCGGCAGAGCGCCAGGAGCAGATCAAGCAGAGGACCAAGCTCGAGTTGAAGGCCAAGGACCTGCAGGACGAGCTGGCAGGCAACAGTGAACAGAGGGTACGGAAGCCTCCCATCTGCGTCACTCCAAACATGTGACGCTGCACCAGCAACACTCCCCCTGCCTCTTTCCCATTACCATCTCTATGATGGTAGTCTTTACTGTTTTAATCACTCCCGTGGTATAGCCGGAAATGGGGGTACTTTTCCACAGTTGCTTTACTTTTCAAGAATTTTGGCAAGATGTCAGTTTTTCCTTATTGTTCAATTAAGTGATTTATTTTACTGTCTGTTTATAATAACAGAAATCCCAAATCATGAGTTAGGCTCTGACAAATAGTAAAAAATAATCTAAATTTATTTAATCTACAATGATATGAATCCCAGAATGTCCAGATAAGAAAAAGTAAACCAGCATATGACTTTATCAGCTAGTCAAAAAGCGCTGACCAAAATAATTGCTTTAGTCTGACAAAATTGAAAATGTACGGTGTTTTAAAGATATTTACTTCATTTAATGCATGTAGTTGTTAATCGCTGTAAACAATTTAGTATATTTTCCTATTTCTGTATGTTACCATGTGCCCAGTATTCATAGAATACTGTCATGATTGATTTTAAAAACATGACAATTTTTCAGTTGGCTTATGGGATGAGTTGAGAATCAAAACAGAGTAAGCACCAGGTTGCGTATCAGACTCTGCTCACAGCTCCACTATACATCATCCCTGGCATGAGGTTTTGTGTACAGAGTTGGCATGGCTCACTCTCCATATGGCCTGGTGTTTGTGTGCACATGTGAATATGAAGACGATAATTATACATAACAGCTCTATTGGCTCAGTCCGTATGGTTCATGGTGGGTCCCAGGTAGCGTGCTGGCTAGTGGTTGGATTAAGCCCACCTGGCTACTGCTGGCACAACACCAGCCAAAAGTTATTGGAGCAAAATGAAAAGCCTCTCTAGCTACAGGGGAGCCTGGTTTGATCAGCTTTGAGGTGGCTGATCAAACCATGGGGGGAAAAAAATGTACAGCCAACACTATTTCCCACATTTAACTGTTTTCCTTTCTTAACCTCTTATTTGTAACATTTGTTGGAAAAATAGTCTGCTCTTGCTCCTCTAGAAACGCTTGCTGAAGGAGCGTCAGAAGCTCCTGGAGAAAATTGAGGAGAAGCAAAAAGAGCTGCAGGAGACTGAACCCAAATTCAACATGGTCAAGGAAAAGGAGGAGCGGGGCATCTCCAGGTAGGAATGACTCATTCTCAGCTTTCATTCACCCAGCAGCCGGCAACCAGGCATAACTTGATGAGTCAGTCAACCCAAGTTAAATATATTTTGATAGCTGGAGATTAAAAAGTGTCTTTACATAAAAAAAATGTTTATTCTCTTACAAAGTATTTTGTTATACATGTTTTCCAAACTTTTGGATGCCTTAATTGCAGGAAGGAGAACCAGATAAAACTGTATTAATTTTTTTAAATTGTATACTGCATTAAGTGGTTGTAACTGATTAGAGCAAGTAGAGAAGTATAGAGAAATGAGGAACTGTAGTTGTATCTGTTGTCTGATGAACATGCAGTTTGCTTTGGAAAAGCATTATTATGAACTATTGATGCTGAAGCTTGTTAGAACCAATTTTTCAGTCTATGACCCCCCACCCCCCCTGTGGTCTTGCAGACTAGCCCAAGCTACACAAGAGAGAACAGACTTGTATGCCAAGCAGGGGCGTGGCAGTCAGTTTACCTCTAAGGAGGAGAGGGACAAGTGGATCAAGAAGGAGCTGAAGTCTCTGGACCAGGCCATCAATGACAAAAAGAGGCAGATTGCTGCCATCCACAAAGACCTGGAGGACACAGAGGCAAACAAGGAGAAGAACCTTGAGCAGTACAATGTAAGACAATTAAGAACTCTTTCTAGAGAGGTTCTAGAGGCTGCTTTTCCAGTTTTCCATGAAAAAGAACTGCACAGGGAATTTTGGTTTATGTTTTTTGGTGTTTTGTTTTTTTTTTTTTTTTGATTTTTGCTAGAACATACTGAGCTATACTTCTTTTTCCATCAAATTAATTTTAGTAATTTGTGATCTTGTGCGTATAGCTTGAAGAGAGGATAAATTATGCACGGGAAAATAGAAATCATCATTATAAACATTTTCAGACTTTTCAACATACAAAATGTGAGCATTGAGTGCAAAATTGATGTGATACAAAAGAAAAACATCGATCAACAAGGCAATGACTGATATTTGGCTGATAAATTGTGTCCCTAAATTTTACATCAGTTTATTTCAGATTAACTCAAAATGAAATGGTGTGATGTGTTGGGGTTGGAAAAGGTTTCTGCGGTTTTGATCTGACATCCTGGCAGGTTAGTGTGTCTGATTTCAAACTTTCAAACTTGTGTCTTTAGAAACTCGATCAGGATCTGAATGAGGTCAAGACCCGTGTTGAGGAGCTGGACAAAAAGTATTATGAAGTGAAGAACAAGAAAGATGAACTGCAGAGTGAAAGAAAGTAAGAACCTCATCTTTGGATGTAATCTTCACTTTGACCTTACATCTTTGAGTTGAGCTAATTTATAAAATTCAGTCATATTTTGAGTTTTTTTTTATTATTTAAATGTGCAGTTTTGAATAGTAGATGACATCCTGTGAGGATGTGAAGCTTTACATAAGTGAGACCTGCATCTTGAATCGAGTTAAAAGGTTATTCAGCTTTTCTTAAAGCCAGTATACTATTTCCGCTTGGCAATTTTTAGATAGATGCCAGTGTATTGTTTGCTGTGAATGTCACCAGGCCTTCTCAGTCCACTTAAACAATGAGGTGCGTTTATGTAACGCATAGGATGATACCTCGGGCCTCTGTTGCTGCAGTGTCCTTGCCTTTAAAAGGTCCTTCAGGGTGCCTGAATTGTGTTGCAGCTTTTTAGTGAAAACATCAAATATTGTTCCCTGCTTCTTGAAGCATGACAAAGGCAGCATTCACATTCAGGCCTCTCCAACTATTATTAGGAATGACACTCAAAACGGATAATTTGCCTTAAGCATAAAAAGAGGTTGTGATCTTTTTTTTCTTTTTTTTTTGTAAAACAGAATTCTATTAAATTCAACAAGACCGTTATTACTGTCACAGTGTAAAACAGATTCCATGACTAGTTTGTCAGATTTTTAACTATGCAGCCTTCACTGTGATCCGCTGTTCAGTCTGTTGGGTGAGAAGGCAGAATGACAGCTGCAAGCTATTAGTAGTATATCTAAAAATGAGAACAAATGATGAATTTACTCTAACAGGAACAATGAGATGGTTTGGCAGGGAATTGAGAGGATTTATTTTTACTTGAGGATAATAGTCACAGTCTGCATCTTTATTTATATTAATTTATATTTGAATATATATTCAAACTAGGGCTGCAGCGATTTCTCGAGTACCTCGAGTAATTCGATTATAAAAAATCTTCGACACAAATTTGTTGCTTCGATGCGTCGTTTAAACTCGGCAGTTTACTGGGAAACAGCTGGAGGTCCTTCATCAACCACCTGATCGGCAAGCGTCAACGTGAAGAAAAGAGAACTTTGTAGCTGCTCCATCCACCACTGTTTGTTTCACACAGCGAACAATCTGCAGTAAATATATGGAAGTTAAAATATGCAGGTGAACTGTTAAGACAAAAGTATTTCTTATCCAAATACTCGATTGCTAAAATAATTGATAGTTGCAGCCCCATTTCAGAAGGACGTGGTCCTTAAAGCGGCACCATTTCCTCTTTTTTCTTCTTCATATTTTTAGCAGGAGAAATACCTGTTAAATGTAAAACTTGAGTTTCCTTTTTTGTAGGTTGTATGTTTTACAGATATTTAAAAAACAATGAGTCAATACAGAGATAAAAGATGTACCCTTTATAAAAGAGAGTTATAGTTGGGAGGTATTTTTCTCACAATGTTTTTTTTTTTTTGTTTTGTTAGTATCATGACTGCACTTGCGTTTTAGTGTTTCTGGTGACATAAGTGTAACAGTGTGCAACTCTCTGTATCTGCCCAGCTACCTGTGGCGTGAGGAGAACGCAGAGCAGCAGGCCCTGGCAGCCAAACGAGAGGACCTGGAGAAGAAACAGCAGCTCCTCAGAGCAGCCACCGGCAAGGTCCGTGTCACTGTGCATGACTGCATAATTATTGACGTGCATAATGCAACTACAGGATCCCTAATGCTTCCACCTGGATACAAGTGAAAGATGTGGCTGTGTGCGAATGGGCACAGAACTGGAAACTCTTTTTCAGAGGAATGAAAAGTAATCCTTTTACTTGAACACACACATACACAGAGAGTACATGGATTTATCTTCCCCTTTCCCAGGATGACACTTGTAAGCCACAGGTAGACCTTGCATGCTGCACATATATTATAGTTCACACATGCACTGACATACAGAAGAGCTGTTAGTGAGGGCATGGGCAAGTGAAGATGAATCAAATCCCAAGTTAAAAAAAAAAAAGTGCCTCACTCTCTAAACGAGCCCACCTTAATACGGCGATGGACTCACTTTGTGACTCAGCCAGTTGTCAGAATAGGTATATCAAATGGAATCATTCATCTACCTCGCTACTGGCACCTTATGATAGCTAGCTAAATTTACATATGACTCACTCCTCTCTGCCTCATCCAGTCATTTCTTCTGGGCATATACATCAATCAAATATCACTTCTGAATAATGTCTGCCCAGATGAAAGGAGGCTGTGTTTAGCTTCATGGACAAATGTCCTACATTTATTTTTCTTACATTAGTCCCGGCTGACTCATCTGTCTCCAGCCTTTGATGGTCTGTATCTATCCCCTCACATTTTATATTTGCAGTGTATATTTCAGTGGAGCATTGTGCAATACACAGCTTTTTTCATGGCTCATACAATATGAATTTATTTTTCTATGCTTTTTTTTTCCCTTTTAGTTTGCATAGTGTGAAGGTACAGCTCCTTCAAATTATGTTACTGTTGACTGCAATCTACTGACATCTAGCAGTGAAATTTTACATACTGTAATTTTAAAGTCTGAGACATTGATTCTCAGCTGGTAAAGGGTGCGCTTCCTGCTCCAGATTAGGGAGAACTTTTTCTTGATCTTGTTCACAAGAGGAGGTAGAGTGGGAGATTGACATATAATGGTGTGTTGTGGTGAAGAGGGAGCTGAGCAGGAAAGGCTGGTCAATCTGTGTTCCTACCCACAAGCTGTGGCCAGTTACCAAAAGAATAAGATCATGGATACAAGTGGTAGAAATCTTCCTCCAAAGAGTCTGGGCTCAGCCCCAGAGATGGGGTGAAGAATTTCATAATTTGGGAGGGGCTCAGAGTAGAGCCACATCAAAGGAACCAGTTGAGGTACTTTGTTTATTTTACTAGGATTACTGGATGGCTCGTAGGTGAGGTGTTTCTGTTCTACAGGGAGGAGACCCTGGCGCACACCCAGGATGTGCTTTAGAGATTGGCTCTCAACCGGTTTTCTGCTGCAACTTCTCCCAGAAGAGTTGGAGGAGGCTTAATAGTGTAGGGTCTGGGGATCTCTGCTTAGACTGTTGAAATTGTTATATTAATGCTTCATAATCATTATTCCTTTTGTGTCTCTGATGTTCCTCCAGGCAATTCTGAACGGGATTGACAGCATCAACAAAGTCCTCGAGCATTTCCGTCGCAAGGGCATCAACCAGCATGTCATCAATGGTTATCATGGCATTGTCATGAATAACTTTGAGTGTGAGCCTGCCTTTTACACCTGTGTGGAGGTTACAGCTGGAACCAGGTGTGGATTGCTTTTATATTTTAATTCAAATGTCCGTAGAGGCTGACTTGAAAACAATACTTTCCAGCTCCAGATCCTTTATTATGCAAGATTATACAAATGTGGCCGGTGGGTGTAAGGAGTAGGTTGCTACGTGGGAAGCCAGCAGACCAGTCAGAATGAAATATGCATTTAAAAAATTTGGTATAAAGTTGTTCACCTATTTGTAGTATCACTATACCATATGCCTTGGGCTTTTTAAAGATTCTTTCTTTCTTCTGTATCTTTAAAATCAATTTGAAGTTTAAATGTCAAAAATGAGTTTCCATGTCTACTCATGGAACAGATATTGTTTTGCTTGTTGATAGCCATGAGTTGTAGTAAAAGTGACAACTTGTTTTTCAGGCTGTTTTACCACATTGTGGAGACTGATGAAGTGAGCACTAAAATACTCATGGAGTTCAACAAAATGAACCTGCCTGGAGAGGTCACATTCCTACCTTTGAGTAAGCTGGACGTTAGAGACACCGCCTACCCAGAAACCAACGTAAGTACCTGACATGAATCGCACCTGGTATTTATGCAGTGAATTTTGACTCTACCGGCAAATGGAGGACAACTGATAGCGAAGCAGTTAACATTAAAGAAATGGTGTTCTATTTTATTCTACTATTCTACTTTTTTTCCTTGAGATGTTGCAACTGTTCATTTACCCTTAATTAATCCTCTTCCTCCTATTGGATATAATGTCACAATGAGCACCCTCATTTTTTCATCAAGCTTTCTGCAGACGGTTTTGTTTCAATATGTAACATTTAACACGGTATTCGTATTGATCGTTTTTCTCCATCAGGATGCCATTCCAATGATCAGCAAGCTTCGCTACAGCCCAAACTTTGACAAAGCCTTCAAGCACGTGTTTGGGAAGACCCTCATTTGTCGTAGCATGGAGGTTTCTACCCAGCTGGCAAGAGCTTTCACCATGGACTGTATAACTCTGGAGGGTAAGCTTAACTGCGAGATGCATTACATCTTAAACTACTATCAGTGAAAAAACTACAAATGAGAAAATGAAGGTGGCAGCTCCATCAAGAAGCAAACATTCTGATCATTCTGAGTTTCTGAGCAGAGGTTAATCAGAGAGCCTCTGCTAAGTAAACAGTAATGTGATCATGTGGTCTGTGTTTTAGATTTGCTGTATCTGCCATGTTTGAGGCATGTTTTGTCAGAAAAGTTGCATATAAAAGTGCATTTGTCAAACCTTTGTTCAGTTGCACTGTGGAAAATGTTAGGAGTGTTGTAGTGTAGCAGTTTTAGCACTTTACCCTTTCTGAATCATAATCACAGTTTCACTATACTTAAAAGATGTAAAAATATTTGGAAGTGTTTTCTCATAACACCTGAAACCTGATTGTTGTTGACCTGGCTTTGTGAAATTGTAGTACTGGTTGTAACCGTACTATATAGTCCACATATACAAATACTACATTGTTTTGTAACCCCCTAGGTGACCAAGTAAGCCACCGTGGAGCTCTGACAGGAGGATACTATGATACCAGAAAGTCTCGTCTGGAGCTCCAGAAAGACATGAGGAAAGCTGAAGAGGAGCTGGGTGAGCTGGAGGCCAAACTCAATGAGAACCTGCGCAGAAACATTGAACATATCCTTTCTATTAAAACGTGTCATGAGTTTGTTCATCATGATCTCCATTGGGAGTACAAGCAAACTTAGGTTTTCAAAAGTACCAGTCAGATTTTCTGAAGGCTCTTTGTGGTACCAGTGACAATGAATCTGTGAGGAATTTGGTGTATGTCAGAATTGTCTTATTGATTACTTTCTGTTTGCTGTGTTGAGGATAAGTTTAATGGAATGTTTTATGAAAGCGTCACAGAAGGGTCACTTCATTGGAAAAAGAGTTTTGGCTCCCTGGTGAGACTTACTGACAATAGGAAAACGGGCTGAGTCAGACTGGAATAGCAATGAAAAGGGGAGTATGTGGTTCAAGACTAAATTTGAAAATGACTAACTAGACTAAACAGACACCTCTGACTTTGAAATGTTATCAAATTCATAAACACTGGAGACAGGTAGTTAATAATCAGTTTCTCATATCTGTTAGACCAAAGAAGATTTTCTTTCCCTTTTCAGGATAGAATCTCCTGTTTGTCTGAAAGGTTTAAGTCGTGATGTTGAGTTAAAACTAGCCTTTCCAAAATAGTTTTCATATCGACTACTCTTAAAGTAAACTGTGTTTTCTTCCTTGGGGTTATGTGTTTCAGCTAACCAGTCAAGTTGCAGTTGTAAAGACTTTAATAGATGGGCACCAAAGATTAGTGTAGATGAAGAGAAACGCAGCCCCGTTCTGTTCCTGAGTTAGTGAATATTATCCAGAATAGCTTTTGCAGAACAATATGTCGCCTTTGGCCTTGGACATAAAATGTAATCACTTCATCATTTTATTCTACTAGACATTGGCATATGAATTTTTCAGTTATGTAAAAAAAAAAAAATTGCATTTCAGAGTAATTGTAACATTGACCTGTGACTACTAAAATATATTCAGGTCATCTTCCATGATAAAGGAAATGTTTTTGACAAATTTGAAGAATTTCCTGGAAGTATTCATGGAAATTGGATGAATTGACAGCTGACTTGGAAAACATAATGCCTCTGACTATGGCTGACATCATCATGGGGATGCAGATTTAAGTCTTGCACAATCAGTTTGTCATAAAGTGTGTTGACAACAGAAAAAGACAAACTTTGCACCAACATCTATTAAAAAAGGAGTATTTGAATTTCTTTTCCACATTCCACTGTGTTGGAGCTGTTCCTCTCTTTAAAACCTGTTATAAAAAGTTAAACCACCCTCACTCAATTATGCAGTGATGTCACATGGCTGAACCTTTGTTTTAATTGTGTGTTAAATCAGTCTGGGTTGTGTAGCCACTTCAAGGTCAGGACGCAGTGGCAGGGTTTAATCAGGTCAAGAAGGATTAGTGTGTGTTGGATGATATCAGCCAGAGCCATGACTCATTGCTGGACAGCTCGTGAAGGCCAAACAAGTGGATCACAGCGGATTTGTGTTCGCATGTGCAATGTATTTATGAATATAGTTACTTCCGGCCCAGTATGATTAAATGTCTGTTTGCACACCTGTGTCATGGTGTGTAGCTTCTCACTCACTCGCAGTCAGTAAAGCGTATACTGCTTAGTCTGTGAACACCTGGTGATTACGTATATGTGCGAGTCAGTAGGAAAAATGGGCAAGCTGATGACATGGTGCTTCACTTCCCTCCCCAGAGCAGTGAGTCAGAGAACTGATTAATTATTTAAGACACCTTGTTGTTCACTCTCCACCTTTCCCCTGTCAATAAGCATGAGCCCTCAGCCATTTCTTACTTTTTAAAGTTGGCATTCTTCCATCACATTGCAGTCAAAGTTTTTATACAGTTTGTATGTGAAACTAATTTGAAATGCACCTGATTCTAATATGATTTATATTTAAGTGGTCATTTATCAGGTTTATTCATGAAAATAAATCCGTTTTAGAGACGTTAGTAGCCAAATATCATCTATTCACATTTATTAAATGGTCTTTAAACATCTGTTTTCTCAATCTGCTCTAGTCAACAGGCAGGAAAATTCTCTTTCCTTCAGCTCTTTTTATATCACCACATTGATTGGCCTTAGTGTTCATTGAGTCCTGGTAAACCTCAGAGGCCCACATGAGTTTTGCAGTCCTTTGAAGATCAATAAGCCTGTCTGTTAAATTAACTTAATGATGAGCATGTGCAGCCCTTCTTAATCCTCTGCTTTGATTTCAGTGACACCTCCTTCCCTAAAAGCCCAATCACATTATTGGAGCACTAAAAAGCCTACAAGATGCCCCATGACTTTACTCATTATCTGATCAGTGTCTTTTTGTGTCTGTCAGTATGATTACAGAAAATTTTCCAGGCTCAGTTTCTTTTTGCACAAAGGAAGAACCATTTACACGTTTTCATTTGAGATCCAACTCACTTAAAATGGCAGAAAATGACATTGGCCTTGGCAAAGGATCCAGTCTCTTGAGTACCCTTCCAGTTTGCTGCTTCTGCTTCAACAAAACTGTTTCTGTTCTTTAGGAATGCTGTGCAGTCCCAGTACTTGCAGGAAACAGTAGCAGCCTGTTAACAATGCATCATGATTTGTTACCACAGTTCTTAAGTGGCTATCGAAAGAACATTAAAATGCTCATCTACAGTAAAACTTGACATATACTTCCTTAATTGCTTTCTCCACGCATCAACAACGAGATTGACCAACTGATGAATCAGATGCAGCAGATTGAGACACAACAGAGGAAGTTTAAGGCATCCAGAGACAGTATTCTGTCAGAAATGAAGATGTTGAAGGAGAAGAGGCAGCAGTCAGAGAAGACGTTCATGCCCAAGGTAGTAATGTGCTACTGTTGCAGTGTATTATAACTTAAACTTGTATATTAACCCTGCGTTCAATGTCCGGATGAACTATACTTAGTAATGTTTTACTTGGTCTATGCCTCAGGTTCAGCCTGTCCCTATTATCGTGTCTTCATGCTGTCCAACTTTTTCTCCTTCTTCTTCCTCTTCAGCAACGCAGCCTTCAGAGTTTGGAAGCCAGCCTCCATGCCATGGAGTCCACCAGAGAGTCGCTGAAGGCCGAGCTTGGTACAGATCTGCTCTCTCAGCTCAGCCTGGAGGACCAGAGGCGTGTCGATGACCTCAACGATGAGATTCGTCAGTTGCAACAGGTCAGTGGACATACAATCTGTGTTTGTACATACAGAATTTATAACAGTGTTTCTGCACTGTAAAATAACCGACAGTGACTACTATATAGAAAAATGTTCCTATAACATAATAATTGCTGGTTGAAGACCAAATATTCTGATTCAAATGCTAAAACCTTTTAGGAAATATACTGTTGAATCTGAAATGGTGGCAGCATCCACACATGAAGTTCAGAGAATATGGCAGTTACCTGCATTTGTTTCTCTGGGTCCCTTCGCTTTCTGCCTCCTCCTAGTGTAATCAAATGATCTGACTGAGGTGAGAGAAGCAGGCAGCAGCTGTGTGTGGGATGTTCCTGTGATACAGCATTGTCCTGTCTTTCTCTTTCACAGCCAGCTGCTCTCAGCTCTCCCCTCAATGAACTCTCAGCCATTCTTGCTATCGTTGCGCAACAACTCCACCCCCACAACATGAAGCCTTTCATGTATGGTTCTGCTATGTTGGCAGTTGTCAGATTATATTACTCCTGGTTTGTTTTTATGGGTTTTAGTTAATATGCATTTGCTGGGACATAAGTGGGCAAAGACTTTGCAGTGATAAGTGTTTCCTTGCAAAACGTTGGATAACTGCAGCTGAAGCGCATTTATGTATGCACAATTCTTAGAAGGTTTTATTCTGTTTTTATTTCTGGTAATTTGATATTTAAGTAAATTACTGGTGTCTTGCTTTTCGACACATGGTGAAGACATGAGTAACTTTTGTGTATCGATCTCTCTCTGTCCACTTGCAGGACAACAGGCAATTGTTGAATGAGAGAATCAAGCTGGAGGGCATAATGACCAGAGTGGAAACGTATCTCAATGAGAACTTAAGGAAACGCCTTGACCAAGTGGAGCAGGTACACTTTAAACACTTTATTTTTGTCACATGATCTATATATGTATGTATGTATGTTTATTTTCAATTTATTTCTCTATTTAAAAAGTTATATAATTGCAAGGCCTGATTCTTTGTTTTCAGCTGTTAGAGAGCTTTCTGTTAATTAAATTGTGTTCTGTTATAAATATAGTTTTGAGAACAGCTGACTTGATTATAAGTAATGCTCTCATTTGTACAAATAGGCAGAGAGGTGTTAAACGACTCTTTATTTTTTATTTATTTATTTTGATGTTCCCTCTTTTTTTTTTTTTCTTTTTTTTTTTTATTCCACAGGAGCTCAACGAGCTTCGTGAGACCGAGGGAGGCACAGTGCTCACAGCCACAACCTCTGAGCTGGATGGCATCAACAAACGTGTTAAAGAGACTTTGGCTCGATCAGAAGGTATGCGGTTTTTAACTTGATATGCTTTTCAATACGACTATACATATGTTGGTGCAAAATAGTCACTACAGTGGCTACTTTTGACACAGACAAGCTTACTAATCATTTTAATATCAGTAAAAAACATCTGGTTGTCAGAACAGCTTACACCTACTTTAAAGTAGTCTAACAAAGATTACTTTTTACTTTAGACATATTAACTTAAAAGGGATCCTGTTGGTGTATTTTTATTGGTGGTTCCTCTGTTGTAGTTGTTTGCTTTCAATAAAAATCCAAGTGTGTTTCACACTTGTACAGGAGATAAAGTTGAATTTTTGAAGAAAAGTCAGACGACACATACACAGTTATTTTAATAAAGTTATCAGTATTTAAAGGACATTGCTCATGTGGCCATTATGGATCAGGAAAAATAATGGATTTTGAAAAAGTTATTTTCCTGGCAAGTTAAAAAAAAAAAAAAAAGGCTTCTCGAGCTGAATGTTGCTGTTTTGGTGCATGTGTGCTCCAAAATACTTTTTCGGTTCTACTTTTAGTCACAAATGTAAGTGTAATACTTGCAGTGCTGAGCCCCGTATATTTTTTTTGACATTTTAAGTCTTATTTTTCATGTATAGCTAGACTATAGGTATGAACTCTGAAAGTAGTACTCATCACTGCGTATTGTTGGGTAAAATGCAAGCGACTTGGAAAAAACACTGCTCATCATTTTAATCTTGTATCTTAAGATTTTTTTTTTAAATTATCTGTCTGGCCCAATTTGTTATCAGTTTAGTGTAAATTGAGAAACTGTAGGATGTCTTTATTGCGCTGGTACTGCCAGCAGATGGTGAAAATGGCTGTGATATGTTTGACTCACAATTTGATAATATGCTCTTGCACAAACGGCCTGGTCGCACATTTTTATAAATGTTCTATAAATGTGGTGCACTGACTCAGAGGTGATAAAATGCAGTTGTCAAAAAGCACTCATTCCTGAATAGACTTAATTTGCATGGATTCATATTTCATCATTGGCACTAATTAAAGACATACTCACAGCACGATCCTTTTCTTAAGTAGGCACTACATTCAGTCATCTTCTCTTGACTATTGTCAGTTTTACCATTTTTGATCAAGTGAAGAATCTAATTTATTCTTTCGTGGGATGTTGATTAAAGCCTGTAAAGACAAATGCTGTAATACCTGCTGCTGAATGAAGATGAGACAAAGTCTTAGAAGCAAGTGTTGCGCTGCAGCAGTCATCCTGAAACTAAGGATGTAGCAGAGGAGTTAACAAAATGATTAAAAATGGCTGCCCTCGCTAGCTGGCACTTGTAATACTAGTCAGTTTAACTATATGTATTTTAGTGATGTACAACACAATTTAACTGTTAGCTTAGAGATGTTTTGCACCTCATTTATCTCTCTTGTCTGTGACAAGTTGTAAATAAGCAAGGTGAACAGTAAAGCAGTTGGAAAATCTGCAAACCGGTGTGTTCTGCAGGCCTTTTCAGTGTGTGACCCAGGGTTATAATAGTTTTGGATTTTACATTATAGTTTAATTTTAGTTCGTTTTTACTTTTTTTCTCTCTAATTCAGTTAGTTTTAGTTCGTTTTTAGAGTGGTTTTGCTCATTTTTATTAGTTTTTATTTTTGGTTAAATGCTTAGTTTTAGTTTAGTTTTCGTATTAGTTTTAGTTTTTCATACTTTGTCAGGTGCAAGATTCAAGGTGCAGGAGTGACTATTGTGTAATAAAAACTCGACAAAAGATACAGTTTAAAAAAATTGTATTCAACAACCAACTGTTCACAAGATGGCAGCATGACATGCTAAACGTGTGTAAAATTAAGGACACACATGAACATCAACAGGGAGATCCATAAAGAAAAACATGAGCTCCAAAACTCAATAAACTCCCAATAAACTTCAGCGTTAGTGCAGTAGACTAACATCAGAACACAGCGAATGTTTGACAAAAACAAACTGAACTCTTTAAAGGAATCAAAGCTCAAATCCAGCTGCATCCTGATGTTATCCATCACATGAAGCTGGTTCTGTTTTGGAGCTGCTCAGAGAGCTAGCTTGGTTAGATGCTCGCTTCAGCTTGGTCTTTGCGGAGCCTCTGTACACACTCTGTTGGCAAACTCATCTGAAAGTGCATGAAGTGTCTCACATTTCATCATCATTGTAAGTGTTTCATCACCAAGGAAATTATGATTTGGATTTTGTTTTCTTACTTTCAACTAATGAACCTAAAATCCTTGGGTGGTGTTTCTTTGTTGTTGTG
>JAVDPK010002203.1:570823-583524 GCA_034780415.1 Cichlasoma orientale
CCCCCCCCCCCCCCCCTCATGGTCACTCATGAAATGAAATTAACTTTCATTTCATGAGTGACCAGTGCAGAAAAATAGCTTGTGTAGAATTACCAAATCTAATTTAAGAAAAGGCTCAACCATTTCACCTGACATTTCCCCAAAAATAATGTTGTAAAAAGCTTCCCCACATCATCTTTGCTGTTTTTCCAGCTGATTTTTAGAAGGAAATTTCTGTAACTTTTAAAACTAGAAGATTTTTCAGATTATGTGTAGACAAAAATCTAACTGCCACCTCCTTAAATGCCTTCCCCAGATCTGGATTCTCTGATTGACAAGACAGAGGCAGAGATCAAAGAGCACATAAAGAGTATGGAGCGATGGAAGAACATAGAGAAGGAGCAGAATGACGCCATCAACCATGACACAAAGGAGCTGGAGAAAATGACCAACAGGCAGGGCATGCTGCTGAAGAAGAAAGAGGAGTGCATGAAGAAAATCAGAGAGCTTGGTTCTCTGCCTCAGGAGGCCTTCGAGAAATACCAGACCCTCACACTCAAACAGGTACATGCCCCCTCCAAACACACACCCCAGACACACAACCGAGCATGATGATGTTACATGCTTGCCTTTGCTTTAAATTTTCTTTTTTGTTCTTTCTTTTTTTTAATCAGCCAACAGTAGAATTTTTCAGGCAGTGTTATTGTACAGTGTGACTTTATTAATACTATGAACTTTATTATTCTTGAGGGAAATTATTGTGCATATTACATGGCCAGTGCAATAAAAATGGAAAAAGAATTTCTGGATGCGGAGAGTCAGGATGCTCAGTCACTTCAAACTGACTTCATTGTGGAAAGTTTCAAAAACATGAACTATAAATTTTAAACACAGGATAAAACAGTCCATTAAAAACAAGATGCGCATAAAAGAAAAACTGTTGGAATATGATTAGAAATATAAATACGGCAGCTCCCATGTGAGAGTTGCAAATAGACAGTGTGACACAGTGTTAATGATATTAATGCCATCAGCAGATGAGGTAAGTGATAATGGAGAGAGAGAAATCACAGATATTATAATAATCCACCTGCCCTGTAAAGAACAGATGGAGTGGTGTAAGAGTATGGTGTTTAAAAAGTGTTGTTGTGCATGTGTTTAAATTTTAAAATGTTTTTAAATGCCCCCCATACATAATGGGGAGGAGTTATGCAATCTAATAACCACAGATAGAAAAAAAAAATCTTCTGTTGCACTCAGTCCTGCTTCTCGGGACAATGAGCCTTTACTGTGACCAGTCAGGAAGGCATCTGCAGGGTGGGATGGATTGTCCATGATGATGAAGTGTTTCTTCAGCATCCTGCTCTCAGACACCTACACCAGTCTCAGTTCTACTCACAGAACTGAACCAGCCTTCCTAATCAGCTTGCTCAGTCTGTTGGCATCAGCTGCCTTCACCCTGCCACCCCAGCACACTGCCACATTAAAAACAAAAACACACACATACATACACACACTTGCCACCGTAGAATAATAGACTATACACAGCATGGTCCTAGAGACACTGAAGGATCTGAGCCTCCTCAGTAGATATAGACAGCACTGGACCTTCTTAAAGACAACTTCAGCGTTCTTGGACCAGTTAAATTTTCTGTTTATATGTGCTCATAGGTATCTGCAGTACTCACCCATCAACAACTATGATTTGTACCTGAAGTCTGAATTATGTAGGCTGAAGCGTGCAGGTGATAAAAGAATCCCCTGTCATGTTTCTCTGCTGGTCAGTCAGCTGTCCATTCAGCAGCTCTTCTGCTCGACCTACCCTTCAGGTAGTCGCAAATCTGGGTTATGAGGGGAGCATCTGCCTGCATGTTCATAAGTTTATTCCCCAGTACTGATTTTTAAATGGTATTAAAGGCATGAGAGAAGCCAAAGAACACGGTCCTCATGGAGTTTCCTGTTATGTCCAGGAGGACTATGCTTAATGCAGCAGGTAGATGATGGCATCCTCCACACATTTAGTGTGAATTTATATTACAGTGGATACTGTCTTTATCCATCTCTTAGATGTCTGAAAATTACAGCTGTACCAAATTATTGTTGTTATTTTTAGACTACTTGGGGTCATTTGAACAAGTTTTAAGCATAACACATATTACTTTATGAAGCTGAGGTGGTGAGTGTGTTTCTGTCTGCCTGATGATTTTAGGTCAAAAATATATTTTTCCACTTGTGTATACTAGCGATTCTGTAGAGTAGAGGGTTTTGCTACTGAAAACATTTGACTTGTTGGCTAGAATGGGGTTAAAGAGATCAGTGATAGTAAATTACTGACCTGAAATCCAAAGTAGGGAGCTGAAAGACTGCACTATGCTGTAGAGAAATTCAGTCTTACATGGGCAGTTTTCTTTGACACTTTAGCCATTACAACAGCAGCACAAACAATAATGAAGTGTGTTGAGGTCAGTCTTTATGCGCTGCTTTTTTTAATCCGTTCAGAAATATCTGCGCATACACATGCAGCTAGAGCCAGGTCTCTTTAGGAATAAAGCCCAAGGCCATCACATCCCACCCACTCACCAGTGACTCAGACACTAGGGGCAAAGACTGTGTGTTGAGTGGACTTGGCTGCATCTTTCATAAGTGTCTGAGAATGTACACTGTGTGCGCGTTGTGTCAGTTCCCCTCCTCGACAATGCCAAAAATAGATTCAAACTTGCTCATAAACACTCCATATAGTTAATCTTTCGCCGCAGGACGCTGCTTGGGGGCATGATGGTGCCATTGATTGCAGAAGTAGATGAGAGGGCCATGTAATAATGGCACTTGCTCATGTTCCCTTGGTCATTAGTGATTTAAATAGATGAATTTAGAGTTTGGAGAGAGAGTTCAGAGAGAGAGAGAGAGACACTTTTGGGCCAGACTGAACTACTTCTTAATTGATCAGGCTGTGTGATCTTATGGATATGAATAGGATGTGACAAAACACTTTCATGAAATGGATTATGAATGTATATTGGTCAGTTAGTTAAACATGTGTTGTAACTTGCAGGGTACAACTCATTTTCTATCATTACGAAACCTGGCCTTGAGTGGGAAAATGATCTGAAAATAGGAAAGCATTGAGCAGCATTTCCTGGCTGTGTAGTTGTAACAACAAAACAAAAATGCCAAATTAGAAACTTCAGGTTTTAAAAACGTTAAAATTGAAACAAGCATGCAGTTTCCTACACTAATGGCTCTCTCTATGCGTACCTTAAAATACTGTATTTATTATTGAAAATAAATGGGTATTTCTTTTCTAAAATATAAAATCATGCACAACAGATTATAAAAATGTGAGTCTGTCTACTACTAAAAATGGGGAAAAACTGACAAGCAGTGTTCAGTATAACTCTAAAAGCAAGCATTATGTTGAGGGATATTTTCAAAAGATACTGACCGACAACACATCTGATCTCGCCTGGAACTAACGATGTGTTGCTTCCTTTTTTCACCCCTCTAACAGTTGTTCAGAAAACTGGAGCAGTGCAACACAGAGCTGAAGAAGTACAGTCACGTCAACAAAAAGGCCCTGGACCAGTTTGTCAACTTCTCTGAGCAGAAGGAAAAGCTAATCAAGCGCCAGGATGAGCTGGACCGTGGCTATAAATCCATCATGGAGCTCATGAATGTCCTGGAGCTGCGCAAGTATGAGGCCATCCAGCTCACCTTCAAACAGGTACCGTGCAGCACGGACTCTGATTTCAAATCTTCAGTAATACAACTTCTTCTTTTTTTTTTTTTTTTTTATGTTAGACCTGCAGTTCAATCACCCATGATCATCATCATCACCACATTTGGGGTTTTTTTTCGAACCAGAACTGATTGTATTTGGACAAGCATGTGGAGTGCTCACTTACCAGCTAAGGCTAGCAAGCTTCATCCATCAATGGTTGGATTTCATTAGACAAAAGCAGACACCTGCTTATTATTGCTTAGTAACACTAATAAAACGGTACACTTAATTACACCATAATAAACATAATAAAAATGCTTCAAAAGCAACAAACATGGTTGAGTGGTCCAGTGTAGTGACTCCACTTTAGCTGAGGTGAAACCTAGACGATGGCAAGAGTTTTATCCCTGAAGAAGTTCAACAATAATTTAAATATCTCATTAATTTAATATTTTACTTGCCTGCTGTTACTCTTATTAGTTTACTCCGTACAAATATACTTTTGTTAATCTGTTTTGGTCCATTTTCTTAGTTGTGCCTGCTAATAATGTCAGAACAATGTGACTAAAATTCACTTTATGTCTCTTCTTGCCATCTTTTCCTCCACTCAGGTGTCAAAGAACTTCAGTGAGGTCTTCCAGAAACTGGTGCCAGGTGGCAAAGCTACGCTGGTGATGAAGAAGGGTGATACTGAAGGCAGCCAGTCTCAAGATGAAGGAGAGGGGGGCGCCGACAGCGAGAGGGGCTCTGGTTCACAGAGCAGCGTTCCTTCAGTGGACCAGTTCACTGGAGTCGGCATCAGGGTAGGAGTCCTTTTCAGTTCACTTGTTTTATCTGCTGTTAGATTGACTTTTTTTTTTTTTTTTTTTTTTTTTTGCCTGATTACCATTTATAAGTCACTTTAAAAAAAAAAAAAATTGGATAACAATCAAATGCAAAGAAGATACCATAAGTGAGCAAAAACTTTCTGTTCTTGAATTTTTCACATTATATGAAATTTAGACATTTAAACAGTGTTTCTGAGGTAGAATTGTGCTTTTTAAATACCCTTAGTGTTTGAGTTTCCTTGAGTCTTTGTTTGGAAACATGTGAATGTGTATTTCTGGACTGTTATGATTTCTGGTCCTCCCACACAGAGAAGAACCAAGGTGAGATTGGTCATGCCATGAGTAATGCGCAACCCTCTTAAGGCTAAATTTAGCTTTATCATTATCAAAGCTGTTGTAACAGTGCAGAGGATTCATATAACTTCATAAAACGGAATATAATAATAAACTACTTTCTCTGTTTTTGTTTCAAGTAAAATTTGACTGTAATTTGATGCACGTCTTGTGTAGGTGTCCTTTACAGGGAAGCAGGGTGAAATGAGAGAAATGCAGCAGCTGTCTGGAGGTCAGAAGTCTCTGGTGGCGCTGGCTCTGATATTTGCCATCCAGAAGTGCGACCCTGCTCCTTTCTATCTGTTTGATGAGATCGACCAGGCCCTGGACGCACAGCACAGAAAGGCTGTCTCAGGTAAAGATGAGTTATCTGTGTGCACGGATGAAATTAAAGGAATTAAATATATTGGTTCAGTAGGCCTGATTAATATAAACTTTAACACCAGTGTAATCTAATATAACAGCGTATTGGCGTACCTCTATCTCTCTAGGCTCTCTTGTATCTGCTCTCTACTCTCACTACAGATGACATTGTGATCTGTTGTGGGTATGCTCTGGAGAGAAGGGGAATGAAAGTTAGTAGAAGCAAGATGGAATACATGTGTATTAATGAGAGGGAGACAAGTGGAACAGTGAAGATACAAAGTATCAGAGGTAGTGAAGGTAGATGAGTTTAAATGCCTAGAGTCAACCATCCAAAGCAACAGACTGCATGAGAGAGATGAAGAAGAGGATGCAGGGTGGATGGGGTAGGTGCAGACAAGTGACAGAAGGATGGCAGTAAGAGTGAAAGGGAAGGTTTACAAGATGGTAGTGAGACCTGCTACGATGTGTGGTTTGGAGATGGTGACACCAACAAAAAAGACAGCAGGCCACGTTGGAGGTGGCAAAGCTGAAGATGCTAAAATTTTCATTGGGGAATGACCAGGATGGACAGGATTAGAAATTAGTACATCAGAGGGACAGCTCAGGCTGAGCTGGTCTGGACATATGGAGCTGCCGGCCAGGAGGAAAAGCAGAAGACTGCAGAGAAGGTTCATGAATGCAGAGAAGGAGGACATGAAATAAAATACCAGGGATAGGGTGAGATGGAGGCAGGTGATCCGCTGTGGCAGCCCCTAAAGGAGGCAGCTGAAAGAAGATGGCATAAAACGATCCTTTCAGCTGTATTGACAATAAATAAAATTCTCTTCACACATTTTATGAAGCAAAGCTTTGACACCGCCAGAGACTGATTGTCTGATTCTGATGTCTTTAATGCTGGTGTCAAAAAGCATGTTATCTTAAAATAACAGTTGTCAAAATATTGCAAACAATATGTAAAGAGCCATTGTTAATTTCTTTTAATTCATTATCTAAAATGTTTCTCACATTTTTCTTCTCACTGCAGATATGATTGTTGAGCTGGCAGGCCATGCCCAGTTCATCACCACCACCTTCAGGCCTGAGCTGCTCGAGTCTGCTGACAAATTCTATGGTGTCAAGTTTAGAAACAAGGTGAGGTCTTCCTTTCGAGTCTGTATTTCTACTGAGGGTCAGAACTTATCCAAATATGCTCAGGGATTAATCGGCTTTACTCTTCCGTGTGTGGGATCTTTACAGTGCTATCAGGTCCCAAAATACAAATGCACTTGATTTATTCATTACCATGTGGTGATTTATTTTTTTAAAACATTAATAAGAAAAATAAGAGAGGCTGCTCATTCATGCGTACACAGCCCAGGCTACCAAAGTTAGTAGGAAAAATAAAAATCTATTTTCTTCACTTTAGAAAATGTAGTGGTGGTGACAGTGTTGTAAACATAATTTTGCTTTCGGTATTAATCCATTTTTATTAAATCAATAGCACTCGAAGTTAGTTTGTCTTTGTTCTTCCTTAGAGAAAATAGTAATTTCTCTTCCATCTGTCAGCGTTTCTCTAAAAAGCGATTACAGCTCAGTCAGTACGTCATTGATTAGTCATTAACTGTCTTTGTGTTTTTAGGTGAGTCACATCGATGTGATCACAGCGGAGCAGGCCAAAGACTTTGTGGAGGATGACACCACCCATGGTTAAGAGTCTTCTGCTCTTTATCATCTTCATGGTCCCTTCCTCCTATTCCTCCTCCACCTCTGCAGTGCACTGTGGACCTCCAAGGCCTCCAAAGCAGGCCCCAACACAGAAATGTCCCCCTCAAACCAGAAACCTTTTTATAGTCCTGTTAAACATAAGCAACACAGCAAGTCTATGCTTCTTGGAACATTTTGAAGATTAGATATGTTATTTAAATAAGTTCAGAAACTGGCCATTAATCATATTTAGAGTTCAATCATCAAAGGCTGATAAGAAAACTCTGGAGGAAAAAGTGTGGTTGTTGAAAATCTTCAGAGGACTTAATGTGAATCAGCCTCATCACATCTGACAGCTAAGTGTAGTTAGTTTACACTGAAAGGAAAAAAAAAACAGGTCCTGAAGGAAGCACTTCACTTTTGTGTTACTGCAATGTTTTATTTTAGCTGAGTTTTGGTAATCTGTCATCTGATGTTAGAAGTGCCGGAGATGTCAATCCTTCAGGATCTACGAGAAAGCAGATCCTCGAATCCTCTTGTGTACAGTTGAGTGTTTTGATATGACTTGGATGAATCTTTGGGGCCTTAGGCTAATCTGGGTGTGTGTTTCTGTTCCAACGTTGGAAAAAAAGTTGTTACTCTCTGGTTTCTGTAATGTATACTCTTTGTACTCATGGAACATTACTTAAATGAGTCTGTCACAAAAGCCACATGGCTCAAAACATTCAGAGGCTGTGGTTCCCTTTTTATGCTTGTATTGTCTGATTTCTGTTGTTAGTTCATTTCAGTATATCACATTTAATTCCAAAACAACAGATACCCATTTGGAAATCAGCGCATCCTCCTAGCAGATTATTTGTTAAACTAATCCTGGCGGATGAGTTCCACTCTGGTTCTGTCCACTCGGGTTCAGTGGTTGGTCAGTTGCTGTTTTCTAGAAAGCCAAGTTGTCATTAATCTTTAATTTCCTTCGTGGAGTCTTTGTTTGGGATTGAACTCTTCATATGTTGTTGTTTCAAATCTTTCTTTTTTAATGTTTGTGTTCCTTTTTATGTAATAAGAAAACAGAATAATAATAAAAGCTGTAAAAAATAAACTTATCCTGTCATGCTGCCTTTAAGTTCATAAGACTACCACCATAAGGTGGAGCTGTACCGCTGTTGCCCTGCATCCTCACCTGATAGAGCAGTATTTGTACTTCAGAATGGTCCATTGACAGTAAAGTTGAACTTTTTAGGAGTTAAGATATGATTAGGTTGTTTTTGCATTTAGTTTCTTTACATTTTCAGCAGAATACAGTAACTGTTGATCAGCAAAGCTAATCAAATTATACATTTGTGAATTTAATGACAGGCAAATAATTTAAACTGCTTTAAAGTGCTTCAATTTATTAGACCACCTGTCATAAAGACAAGAAAACACATATTTTGGAAATCTGTCAAACCTGATTTGAGCTTGCATACTGGACTTCTCTGAGAAGTTAAACATTCAACACTAAAACAAATGTTTCTGTTCAGAAATGCATGCACATAAGTGTAATTTGACATCTTAGTCAAAGTGCTTTACTATTTTTTTTTTCATTTCTTTTTTTAAACCATAAATCTGAAAATTCTTGGATAACAATAATTATATTTTAGCATTAAAAGTATTTCTGATTAAAGACCTTTATTATGGGTGGATTACCCATTACAGAAACATTAAAAAGTACTTTTGGCAATTACCAGACCTGTTAATTAGGCCGTCTGTGGCATAAACCTTACATTGGGTGGTGGTCTAATAAATTTGTGAAGCACTGTATGTCGGCTACATAAACTGTTTTCAAAAGATCTTTTAAAACAGCTTTGAAAACAAATTCATAGAAATAATACACATGCATTTACAAAAAGAGGACGATAAAAGTGTCACTATATTCTCATACCTGACTGTATTCTGCCACATCACTTGTCTGAGTGTAATCCTTTCATTTCAACACCAAATTAATCTAACCTGAGAAGGAAACCTAATCCACGGCCACTTCAGATTCAGACACAGGGACAGCAGACATGTGGTCAGCAACAAGGTCAGTGTCTGGCACACATTGCACGGCCCTTTAACGTGTGTTCTATTTTGTTTTTGATATCAATGATCCTGAATTACTTTGTGTCAGGGGAGCTCCCGCATGTCACGCATGCATGGCTGCCATTCTAGTGTAACATCGCCTTGCACTGGCAGTGCATTTGAAAGGTTGTGACCTCTTGAGATTGAGTCTTAGATCCCCGTTGTAATACCGCAGACCTCCAGAGCATCTCGGTCGCCAGCACTAGCATGGTATCTTACGTCAGAGTGTTTTCCCCTTTGAAAGCAGAGTACCAGGAGCTTTGTCCTCCACGTAATGACTCCAGTTCTGTTGTTAGTCGTGATCTAAAACAGAAATATATTTCTGGCCTGAAGCTGGTGTGTGGGGGTGACTGCTGAGACAGAAACCAAATAGGAGTTGATTAGGATTTTCTTACTCTCCATCCAGCTTTTAACAAGAAGGCATTTCAAAGTGTTTTATGTAAGAAATGAGGAAGCATCAAGGAACAATATATAAAAGTATAAGACAGTATAGGAAAGATGTAAATTGAATTTTTAAAGAATAAAGTAAAAATATAGTAAAGGGAAAGGAAAGTGACTAAAATCATAAATAAAATCAGAATCTGTGGTTAAGATGAAAAACTGATCCAGATTGGATTCTTTTAATTAATGAGAGTGAATGTATCCATTTAGTAACTGGCATATGTTGGTAAATCCAGCACATAGATAGGTAGGTAAATATACAGTTGGCCCTCCCTTGTGCGTTATCTTTTAATGCTGTTCCCCTACAGGTGAATACACACTGTAAAGCTAACTCTTATCAAATATAATATTTCAAAATTTGGTAATGACAGCACAGCTCATCCATCTGTTCCCCTGTTCATGCAGATCTCTTTTCTCTGCCTGTCACATATTAACAACTCTGCACGCTTTCTGTTGCCAAGTCAGCTGATATACATCAAAAAGGATCGAGCCTGCCTACCTACTCCACCGTACTCTTCCCACCAATAGAAACGCATGCTCTGCTCTCCTCTCACACAGGTGTAAACAACAAAGTAAAGGCTCATACTTTTATCCTTCTCACGATTAATATTTAAATAGAACAGGAAAGCCACTGTGTGCACACTGTTTAGTAAAATGAAGTAAAATTAAAATCCATCCCGTCTAAATTATCTCCACAGTTTTACTCGTAAGCTTTATTTACAGAGTTTTTAATAAACGAGCCAGCATGAATAGACAGATGCCCGTATGGAATACAGTAATGGACAGATAATACCAACTCCCATAATCAAGCTCCTTATCATAAAAAAAGGCATAAAGCGGTCAGGTTAATTTGTTGTGTAACAGGTGCTTATTAACTGCAGAGGAGGAGGAGGAGGAGGAGGAGGGAGCCCTGTGAAAAGACTGGCTCTGTCCTTGCACTTCATGGTGGTCCATCTGCCACACAGACCCAACAGTCTGACTGGTTATTCCTCACGGCCACTCCAAAGTCATCCGTCTGTTTTAAGTGCCTGTCAGCTGATCAGTCAGTCTGTCATCTGTCTATTTGTCTCACTGTTTTTCCCATCACAGACATGTGATTCTGTTCTGTGTTAAAGTTCCTACATAAACATGTAACTGATCCAAAGCCTGACCTGAAGCCCCTGGACGTTGTGGTGAGAGATGAATTGCAGAAGCATTTTTGCTCTCGGGGTGAAAAGAAAACTCATTCATTAGATCTCAGTAAGCGCAGTCAGCTGTATATTCAGCTACAGACTCAAAAGAATCTGGCTTTTCTCTGGTTTTGTGTGTGTGTGTTTAGCAAGTGAACTCACAAAATCCCTAAATTATGGAAGCCCTGGAGGAACATTTGTAATACAGTGACTCAGTTAATGGATTTTCTGAGACCTTGGGGAGAAGTTGAGTAAATCCAAGCCAACGTCCTGCTAATATAGCTACCGGTTACAACATTTCATTTGGCACATTGAGTTCATTAAATACCTCTGAGTAAGTTTATAGGTTATAAATAAATAAACACAAAGACTAGTGAAATGTTCTCTCTCTCTTCCTCTCTCCTGCCAGCTCCTGCCACTAACATCTTATTACCTGATCTGAATGTGTTTTCACATTTGGGCGGCTTCAAGTTCATTGAGCTCGGTAACCACAGCGCTTGGGCGCTGATTTACAATAACGATTTCACTCCATACAGATGGCATATTTGGAGCAATCGGAATAATAAAACTATGTAAGAACAATTCTTTATTTTTATGGCAGCTGGTTTAAAAAATAAATTATAAGTCAGGTGGATTCTTTCAGGTGCAGCCATAGCTATAGCATACCCCAAAAACTCTCCAGATGGATTAGTCCCAGATGCTTGTATTTATAATCCGGATAACTTTACACACAGGTGAGCATAATGGGCAGAATTATAATTAGACTGGCACTTGTTACCAGTTACCGTACAGGGTTAGCAGTGAGGTCTTTTATGTGAACAGAGTATGCTGGGATCTGCCCCTGATGTTGACTGAAGTGAATAAACAGAGCACGCTTGGCAAAATGTGAAATCCTAAACCGGAGTCAATACATCTCTCACTCAACAACAAAAAGATGTCCTTGTTAATCACACACCAGCTTTTGATTTTTTTTTTTTTTTTTTTTTTAAGAGATCAGATCAAAGCTGCCAGTCACTTAAGGGAAGCCAGCAGAAGGATTTAAATAGTGACTGCTGACACTCTAAGTTCAGTGGCATATCCAGGTTCAGGGCTGCAAAACACATTTTCTCATTTGGTTGCACACAGAAAATAGTCACATAAAATAAATAATATATTTAGCATAAGTGCAAGTACATTCCAAAAACGTTCACATTTAATCAGCTCTTTGAATTAAAAAAATGATGAAATGTCAATGTCAGTGCTTCTCATTATATCTAATTATTATATCTAATGATATAATAAGGAGCAGCATGGCTCCTTATTATGGCTATGCCTTACTTTTGTTTAGCACGGCAGGCCATGCCAGGCGCCGAATCAATTAATGTATTTATACAATTAACATCTAATACTAACATTGCTGCATTTAAATAAAATGTACATAGGACTTGTATCTAGAGCTGATTTGCAAACCTTGTTCTTTGCTAGGCTTTTAACACAACATGTCCATACAAACAAAAAAACAACAAAGAGTAATGCAGACAAGAGCGACTAACACAAATGGGTGCAAATGTCTTATAACAACAATTAAGAAGAGCAAAAGACCCTTTTTGATGATCACAGACATCCTCACATTTTAACAGTGGAGCCATAAGAACCATTTGATTTTAGTGCAGTTGAAATCAACATTGATACAGTTTTTGCCATTTCAAAGTCACTATGATTCACTGATCATCTGCTCATTCAGTAACTCCAGCCTGTTGTGTCTTTGTCAGTACTGATGTAGATGGATTTAACAATGTGGGCAAACCAGTCGTGATGTAATCCAGTCTTCACAACTCGCAACGCAGTGCATCCTGACGCAAAATAAGGTGAAATTATGACCTCCTTTTTGACAGTTTCTGGCACACCAGTTCAGGAGTGTACGACAGTCCCGCACGCTTCGGTTTGCCAGAGGCATTTGCTGCTTGAGCTGGATCGCCCTGCCATTGTAGAGCAGTCTGTTTAGCTGATAGCAGAAGCCTGCAGTAGATCACAATCAGTGGTGGACAAAGTACTCAACTCTAGTACTTAAGTAAAAGTACTGATACTCGTGGTCAAATTTTACTCAAC
>JAVDPK010002204.1:0-14661 GCA_034780415.1 Cichlasoma orientale
TGATATCAATTTAACATGTAAAATATTAAATATAAACAGTATAGAGTACACAGCTCAGGTTGTGCAATAAAGAGGAAAGAAAGTCATCAACATACAAGGATTATATTGGGTTTGCCTTAAGTTTAGAATATTTTATTACAGTTATGTGAAGCTCAAGAACGACTCCCTACACTCAAGTATATTAGGAGTTTAGACCATTGTAATTTTAACAAATGAAGCAAAGCTGGATCTGTAACCAGGCCAAAGTTTTATCAGCATGTGCACACCTTTTTTTTTTTATCTCTAATGTTTACATTGTCTCGACCTGCCTATACAGCGCTGACCAACTAGATATTTAGTCCTTTAAAGAGTATAAACACTTACTGCCACTTCATTAGTTACACCTTGCTAGTATCTGTGTTTTGCAGACGGATGAAGTACATGCTGGTATTGATATGGAGCAATATTACTTGGAAGGTCAGCAGAGGTCTGCAAACTGGTTAAGATTTGAGTAGTAATGGGTGGCAACTGAGCATGAAAGCTGCGGGCTGGGTGGATACAAAATACATGGGGGTATACTTGATGTGGAAACAGAAGAGGAGAGGGTGGTGGCACTTGATCAGGTGACAAATCAGTTGGTGGCCTTTGAATGGGCACTTGAGGTGCTGGAGGAGATGGAGGATATGGGAGAGAGGGACGTTAGGTGTCAAATCTGACTTCGAAGACACGTGAGGGGCAGAGTGTGGCTTTTATGGCACATGAGCTGCTGATGGTACCTGAAGGTCAAACTGAGCCATATTGCATGTGGGGGACTGATGCAAGGCAGGATGGATCCATGTTTTCATGCTGTTTCCTCCAACATACAAATGGCACAGGAGAAATCAAGACTCATCAGAACAGGCAACATTTTCCAAATTTTCTGATATGTGCAAATTGTAATCTGTTTCCTGTTCTTAGCTGACAGGAGTGGCACCAGTGTGGCCTTCTGCTGCTTGTTGTGCATTCAGAGATACTCTTCTGCATACCTTGATGGTAAGAAGTAGTTATTTGAATAAATGTTGTCTTCCTATCAGCTCAAAGTACTCTAGCCATTCTCCACTGACCTCTGGCATAAGCAAGGCATTTTCATCCAGATAACCATTCTCTTTAAACCCTAGAGATGGTTGTGTGGGAAAACCCCAGTACATCAGCAGTTTCTGAAATATTTGACCAGCATGTCTGGCAGCATCAACCATGTTCAAAGTTATTTAAATTGCCTTTTTTTCCCCCCATTCTGACGTTCAGATGGAACTTGTCGTGACCATGTCTACTTGCCTAGATGCACTGAGATGCTGCCATATGATAGATTGATTAGATATTACTACCAAACCAGGGATAGTTTTACAGGTGGAGGCCTCTGACAAATTTTCCCTCCTCATCCTTTCTGACTGTTTGACACATTTTGCTTTTGGCCAGGGTTAGTGTCACTACTGGTAGCATGAGGCGATGCCTGGACCCTACAGAGGTTGCACAGGTTGCAACTCCTCCAGGATGGCACATCAATACATGCAATTACCATAAGGTTTGCTCTTTATCCCAGCACAGAATCAAGAGCATGAAAGAGACTCCAGGAGACAGGCAGTTACTCTAGGATAGCTCTAGAAGGTCCTTAACCCATCATTAGGACCAATATATGAGGACTGCCAGAGTCCTACAAAATGAACTCCAGCAGGCCACTGGTGTTAATGTCTCTGACCAAACAATCAGAAACAGACTTCATGAGGGTGACCTGAGGGCCTGACATCCTCCTGTGGGCCCTGTGCTCACTGCCCGGCACCATGGAGCGCAATTGGCATTTGCCATAGAATTCCAGAATTGGCTGGTCCACTATTGGTGCCCTGTGCGTTTCACAGATGAGAGCGGGTTCACTCTGAGAAGATGTGAAAAGGTCTGGAGAAAATGTGGAGAATGTTATGCTGCCCTTAACATTGTTCAGCATGACTGGTTTGGTGGTGTGTAAGTGATGGTTGTAGGAGGCATATCCACGGACCTCTACAGGCTAGGAAACGGCACGCTGACTGCCATTAGGTATCACGATAAAAATCATTGGACCCACTGTCAGACCCTGTGCTGGTACAGTGGGTCCTGGGTGCCTCCTGGTGCATGACAATGCCCAACCTCATATGGCGAGAGTTTGCAAGCAGTTCCTGGAGGATGAAGAAATTGATACCACTGACTTGCCTGACCTAAATCTAACAGAACACCTTTTGGTCCATCCAACGCCACCAAGGTGCACCTCAGACTGTCCAAGAGCTCAGTGATGCCCTGGTGCAGTTATGGGAGGAGATCCCCAAGGACACCATCCTTCGTCTCATTAGGAGCATGCCCCGATGTTTTCAGGCATGCACATGGGGGCAATACAAACTACTGGGTATCATTTCATCAAAATGGACTAGCCTGCCACATCTTTTTTTCACTTTGATTTTCTGATTTTCACATTACCCAGACCATATAAGTATAGATATCCAGCATGATTTTTCCCCCATTGAGATCTGATGTGTTTTCAAAGTGTTCCTTTCATTTTTGAGCAGTATATGTATACATAATTTACTGTTTACTCAATGAGAAAGTTCCATCTTCACTTTTGCTGTCTCTCCATTTTACACATCTTCTGCATACAGATATGTCACACATCTAACATCTCAGTAATCCAGTACACAGTGCTAAAAACTAGTGTCCTGCCCATGTACTCTCCCCACCCCTCCACTCTCCCATCCTGAGGTGTCAACTGTAGAGGCGTGGGTGTTGGAGGTTCCACCATAGTTCACGGCTATCGCATGTGCCTCAGCGGCTGCAGTGTGGCTGCCATCTGTCTGCATGTCACACAGTGTGCTTCTCACTTTCTCCATCTTTCTCTATCTTTACGAACAGCTTTTGCATCTCTTACTCTCCCATTCTTTGATGCTTCGTGTTTCTTGCTGTCCCGTTTTCGTTCTTCTCCATTCATAGTCACATATAGTCACTACATACATAGTCTCTTCTGCAGCACAGGGATTTTAGTTGACTAAAGAGAGACATGCAGGAGTAGCTTTCCCAAACAAGCAAAACTCTGAGCAACCTCCTTATCTGTGAAGTCTAGGGGACACACGGAGTGTAACACAATGTGCCAACAGAGTCCTTTATCATAGAAAGTCTGCAAATACCTGGCAGTTTTTTTTTTTTATCTTGTATCATTTAAAATGATGCATACCGAAAGTCAGCTTCTCTTCCTTTTTGAAAGCAATCAAAACAGAGAGATGCATATGGGGTGTATGAAATAATATGCTATAAAAGTGATAGTAGGTACTGGTGAAGACACAGCTGCACCTCTCACAGACCAGTGAGTGGCAGTGTGCCACAGTTAGAGAAGACCTAAGTATCTGCAAGTATGTGGTATATCTATATATATGTTAGATAAACATGAGTCTGTATACACTTTCAAAACACACTGATGTGTGTAAAAGGAGTTGGGGTGCACAGCATGTTATGTGTATTTTTGAACATATGTGCATTCAAATTTGTGTGCACTTTGTGTGTGTCTGCATGTGTATATCTGTGTGCACAAAGTCCTCAGACAGACAGGCAGACAGAGCAAAAGTAGTAGCCAACTAGCCATAATATTGTCATTAAGGAATTCAACAGATTAATAGCCTTAAATACCTAGAAATGTTCTAAGATCTAGTGCTTTTAGCTTGTAATTTCCTCTCCAGGTCCTAAGCACTAAACCTGATGTGTTGTTCTTGGCATTCCTCAGCCAGACCGGAGAACATCGCATGGACACCGATACCTTCCTCTGGGATCCATTCTCCTTTCCATTTGATGGAAACCCAAAAAGGGCCTTTGGCCAGACAGGTCCCATTATGTCTCAGTGACAGAGCCTGGGGGTGAAAAGTGCTGTGTTTCTTCCTCAGCGCACCTTCAGTTTTCAGCAAGATATGACATATACCCTGATGAACAGAGAAAAGGGTGGTTTTCCTGCCAAAGCCATGTCAAGTGTTTGATTACCGTTTTGAACTTTACTTCAGCTCAAATGTGCCCCCCCCCCTTTTAATGATCTGAACTTTTTTAATTGCATCTATTATGAGTCACCTTGTTAGGAAGAATCGGCAATATAAAAACACAAAAACCACAGCAGCCTCAGATGCTGATGATCTCCAAGTCCAGTGCCCTATTTGATCCATGTCACATTCCCACCTCATGACCTCATGACTGGATGTATGCATTAAACAGATGTGATTGGCTATGAGTAGCCTGAAACAGGATAGGACGCTCTAGGCTGGTTTTCTCTGGCCTTGAAGCCAGGGGCCTCTGGGTGGACAGGATAAACAGGATAAATGTGTGTCCGTGTGTGTGTGTGTGTTGGGGGTTATGGCCCAGGTATTGCTTGTGTTGTGGATGTAAAAATGTTTATACAGTAACATTATGGGGACATGCATTCTCTGAGGGGATAAAAAGAAATTCCCAATAATATATTTGGAGAAATAAATGTAAGTTAACTGAATGTCCTCAGAAGTCATGGATACATGATGGTAGACAGGCAACTCATAAATGTTTAGGCTGTTTTCAGCATCAGCATTATGTAGGACCAGCTAATAGATTTTCAGTTTAAGAGTTTCTGACAATATGCTCAAGAAAAAGAAACAAAAACATAGATTGTTTAAAATATTTTTTTTTCCACAATCATTATCAATTATTAGTGCATTTAAAAGTTCATCACATGTTCATCCCTTTATTGCTTAGAATAAAACTGTACTTGCACTTGAACTTGCAGGAACTGTGCTTTAGAGTTCCCAGAAATATTGAAACTATAAAAGTACCCCCAAAAAAATGCTAATAAGATTTATGACACAGGACTGATTCTCACAAATGTCACAAGATGTATACACGCACATGCTTAAAGATGTTTAGAAATCATCGCACATTATGCTGCTCACCAGTCAAATATGTGCATTCAGATTCAGGAAGTGAGATACAGAGAGGAGAGATGAGACAAGAATAAGTCACAGAAAACAGAGCTTCTAATTAAAGTGGGAGTGATATCATGGTCAACTGATATTGGTCTAATATGGGTTTGTCAGTGCTGGCATATATGATCTGAAAACCTTTTTTTTATTTTTTTTTTAGAAATAAAGGATTTCATAATGCAGGTGATGTATGTAGAAATCAAGAAATTTAATCATCACATACATTTGAAGAAAAAAAAAAAAAAGAAAGACGTGCCAGCAAATTAGATAAGATGAGATGTGCAGAGTAAAAATGTTGATTCATAAAGCGTTGCCCCAGAAGAGGGAACTACTAACTGCCCACTCCTGTTTGACCCAAGAGGCCTGCTCAACTCCTTAAACATGCTGGCAATATATTTGGTTTCCATGCACTGATGTATAAACAAGATATAAACTCTTATTCAAGTCTGTGGCACACAGTGACCCAGTGTTGTAACTTTAGAGATGATGGGGCTTTTGGTGACCAAGAACTGCAGGAGCTACATTTATTAAAAGCTGCAGGTTTTTTGATGGTGTTTTTGGGGAGCCTTGTCATCAAACGACTATTTTAGTAGTCATTCCTGATAGGAAAAATAATAGGAATGACTTTTACAGGTTGGCTTTTGGCATAAAGTCCTTGAGTTTGGATATGAGACAGACATGATAAATAGCTGAGCTCCATTTATGGTATGTGGCTATTTAGACTAAGATCAGAGTCTAAAAGACCAACAACTGCTTCAGTGACAAAGTGATGAATTTTGTTTGTGATAGCTGCTCCCCTGGAGACAGTGCTAAGGTGGTGCATCACTCTTGCATCTTCAGAGCGCTAATCCACTCGCGCCCATTGTTCTCCATGCCTCCTTTAATAGACACATTGCTCCACAGAGTCAAATACAGCCAAACACAATGAACATAGAAGATGGATAATGCTGTGCAATGAGTGCATGTAGAGCAGCCACACACTGCACCCTGCTGAAGTTCTGTTGCTATGCTAGCAAGAATACCCACCATTAGCAAGACTATCACCAATCCAGGCGGTAGGCTCTAACTAGCCCACAGCTTCAGACCCATCTATTTTCAACATGCCACATTTTTATTCATTTTTCCCAAAACCTGACACGGCAATCTGATGATGAACCAACCCCATTATTTTTTGTACGCCAGCAGGAAGAGATAGATCCCGGAACATTGTGCTCCATAGAACCAACATTATCCCTCTATGTCAGAGGTGGGTAATATCCTGGCGGTCTCGGAGTCCAGAGGTGCATACAGAATGATGTCATTAATCCTCCAGGGCAATCTCTTTCTCTCTACCTCACAGTCTCTCTTTCTACAACTGGCAATGCTGAAAACAGAGCCGCATTTGCATGCTGCATATGTTGCCAGGTGGCTCTGTGGGGCTGCAGGTACAAATTAGATTTTCTGACAAGAAGGTGTAAGTGAGGAAAGAATAGTGGGAGCCAGCGGTTTCTTTCTTTCTTTCTTTCTTTCTTTCTTTCTTTCTTTCTTTCTTTCTTTCTTTCTTTCTTTCGTTGCCTGTTAGTCATATGTGATGGATTATGTCTTCCCATATTTTTGTCAAATAACAGCTAAAATCCAGAACACTTTGTACCAACATGAAAAAAACAGGCACATAAATCCCTTCTCTGAGCAGTCAGCAATGTTTTCCTGTAATGAGCTTTGTTGTTTTTCTTCTTCACAGTATGAGGTCTTTGTGAATTACTCATAGGTCACATTTTCACTAAAAGGTGACCTATTGATCAGATGTGGACAAATGCAGCATCTAAAATTAGGGGCCATGCACACATGCATATAACCAAGGACTTCACCTTGACACTCACTAACAATGGAGTTGGAAAAAAAAAAAAAGAAAAGGAAAACTCAGAATGTGTGCTTAAACCTTTGATATCTACAAGCTATATGCTTATGTGGCCTGTTTCGAGCACAAAGAATTAAATGTTGTGTCATTCATCCTGGAAGCGGCCTGGATGTCCTGAAATGGTGGTACCATTTTGTTTACCAGCAGCAAAATACAGCAAGCAGGTTGATGATGACATTAGCATTCTTATGCTGTTCATATCGCCTTGGTGTCTCTGGAGACAATGAGAAGGGGCATCAAAGCGAAGACGCTGTTTATTTGAGTGTCGCTGTCCGCCAAAATCAAGAAGCAGTCTCTTGCCTTGTTTCCCCCAAATTCAACATTCCAGCCTCATTGATCCATCCCTTCAATTAACGGCCAGGTTTCTCCCCAATCAATTCCCATCTCGCCCGTTCTCTGTTCCACTATCTGCCTATCCCTTTCTCTCCATTCTCTCTTTTTCATTTTTCACATTACCACTCCTGCCCCCCAGCCCCCAGCCCTACCCACCCATAGTCCTACCTCACACCCTAAGGTCTAGCGGGTCACTCCCACCAAGGTGATTCGTAAACAGCAGCTTGCAGAGAAATCAATACTTTATCAACAAGCCACAAGGGGCTTTTGTACTTATCCTATATGATCTTTGTGGTAAAGGCCTCCGAGTATCCATCTCCTTCTCTGGTCCATTCCCTAAGCTCTGTTGCTAAGACAATCAGAAGAAAGGAGAGAGGGATGAAGGGAGGAGGAGGGGCCAAAGGAGGGACGGAGAAAGTGAGGGGATTGTGCAGGGTCTAGAGGCTCGCTGTTAGAGGAGGGATTTGCTGCTCCGCTGCTTTTAGCTTGATCTGCATCTGATTAAGGAGAGAGGGCAGAGTGTTGTCCTTCACCCCAGTGCTCCCCTGTCCCACCATTATGTACCCTGGCACTAAGATCCATCATCCACCTACCACAGGCCTGGCTGCCACAGTCTGGGGACTTATTAGACCAGCCCTGCTCTGCTCAACACAGCGCTATGCTGCAAACCACCGACGATAAAAAGCCTTTGCTTCCGTGGCATACTGCATATTTACTATGAATTTGAGCTCAACATAAATAATGTCACTATGTCGTATGGCCATCACTTTTTAAGAGAAGTTTGAGCAAAGTTACACTTGGATACAGGTCATCAAATGCATCAAATGCCAACTATTAAATTTGACAAGCATGCAGTGTTTGTCACATTTCAGATAATGTGTTACCTGCATTTCTGTCTTTGTATTTTCCCTTTAAAGTTATGCTGTGATTTACTCACCACTCCTATTCTATCCTTAACCTGAGAACTGTTGCATACAAAGATCAGCTATCTTATCAATGACAGCTCTTTAAAAATTGAGAAAAAGTCCTCAATGCTTTCAATTTTGCCTTTGACGGCATAGAACCCTAAATAGTTCTATGTATTGCTACTCATATACCTATTTGTCGTGGTTATGACCACCAGAAGAGAGAGGGGCACATCACTGGCTCTGCCACTCCCACATGTTGAATGCCAGAGCAGCTGACCTGAAAGTGAAGATCATGGCTAAGCTGTCCAGTTACCAAGACTATGTGCAGTCATAGTCTTGGTAACTGGTAATCAACCATCTATACCACAGCAACAGCGATGCTTGAGATGCTTGGCTATAAGATGAACAGCCACAAGGAGCAGTACCCTCCATGGAAAAGAAGACTAGAGCAATTCTGGAAGATCATATGAGAGAAGGATGCAAAACACAACAACAGTGCTCAGTAGATCTAAGAGCAGACCACAGCAACCTCCCTGAACAGGATCCAGGAACCACTACAGTGGCAGACATCCAAGAAACGGTCTCAAACATGAAGAGCTGGAAAGCACCAGGTCCTGACATGATCCAGACCTACTGACTAAAGAAGCTAACTGCACTCCATGAGGGTCTGGCAGCACAAATGAACCAGCTGATAATGGCTAAAACTCATCTAGAATGGCTGACCGACAGCCAGACAGTCTGATCTTCATGGATCCCCAGAAATGACCAGTTCCATCCAAACAATAACCTGCCTCAGCACAACAGGGAAGCTCCTGTCAGGCATCATAGCAGCTAAGATGAACAGGCACATGTCTCAATGCATGAGAGGGGCCCAGGAAGGAACAGGCAGAAACACCAAAAGAACAAAACGCCAGCTAGTGGTAGATAGAGCAGTCACCTGAGACTGTAAGACCAGACTGACCAACCTGTGCACCACCTGGACTGATTACAAGAAACCCTATGATCAGTACCTCACATATGGATCCTAGAATGCCTAGAACTGTACAAGATCAACAAGACCCTAAGAGCCTGCATCAGGAATTCAATGGGGATGTGGAGAACAACACCAGAGGCCAACTTCAAGCCAACTGCGCATGTCACCATCAAGTGCGGGGTTTGCCAAGGAGATGCTCTGTCCCCACTGATAGATAGAAAATAATTAATAAACACTGATTTGCAGTTACATGTAAACAAGTTAAATTATATAGAGCCAGTTCACAGCAGCAGTCATCTTATAGGACTTCATTCTGTTAGATAAAGACCCTACAACATTATTGGTTGTAGGGTGGATTTAAAGCTGATGTCAGCATAGTATGTAGTTCTATTGTATTCAGATTTGTAGTCATCCATCACCAGCTGTGTACAATATAACAGGATACAAAAATTGTTATAGTGTGCTTAAACTATGCAGCTTGACTGTACAGCTATGTCAGTGCTGCATAAAACACCCGACTGAAACAAATCAGAAATGTAAATGTAGCTTTCATCTATTTTCCTCTATTATGATATTATTATATGAGATGGCTCTTACATCATATTAATGCTATTAGGTTAGAATGAATTCACCTCTAAAGCACAGGGTTGTAGAGGATAGTCTCTGTTCTCTAAGCTGTGTCTCCCAGTGGGTCTCTTCCAATAAGCCCGCATCAAACCCATCAGACTGAGAGTGAAAAGTGGAGGAGCCCACCATGTGCAAACATCAATCCTAAATTTCCAGCCTCAATGCCATCATGACCTTGGTTTGGAATGACATCTATTTGCTGGCTGGCTGCACACATCTCTTTGCAAATTGTATGGGCCAGGCTAATTTGTTTTTATGCACGTTTAGTCAAGAATGTGATGCCACGTTAGCTTATGGGAGCACTGCTAGTGTGGTGTGAGTGACAGAGAGAAAAAGGGTGATTGAGGATGATTGTTCTGCCCGGCTGTGTTGATCTATGAAAAGAAAGGCACACTGTGCATCTTGGAATGGGTTCTCAGGAGATAGGTGTCCTTCTGGGACTACCTAAAGCTGAATATCATGATCTGTACTCAGAAATAAACAATGACCTTTAAAGCTCAAACTCAAGAGAAAAGACAGGTACTGGGTAGAAGCTTAACAAATGCTGGTGAATGTACTAGAATGTGTTTAAAAAACGTTTAAATGACTTTAAGCATGTATCGCATAATGTATATGGGCAAAAATGTCATAACTGTCAAGCTTCTCTGCAGAATGTTCCCTTGACCTGCCGCTAAAGCATTCGCTGTCCCCTGACTTAACTGAAATGTAAACACAGTTCATCCAGGAAAATATTTATCTTCCACATCGCTAAATTGACCTGTTTGCTCTACAAAAGCAACCTTAAGTTGCCATTCTATTAACTCTTCAACGCAAAATGGAATCGCAGGTTCTGCTACCTTCCTACATGCTGCCTCATTACCATCATCACGTTTCCAAGGTGAGCCCTAAATTGAATAATCAAAACAATGAGTTCTGATTCATAAGGAAACATAACAGCAAACTGATATTAATACAAAAAAAGTAACCAAACACACAGGATGAGATTTCTCATGCACTCGACCCCTCTGTCTACACATCCTGCATTGACCAGGGCAGAATTCACCCAGCTGAGAAGAAGCCATCTTCATATTACATGACAGAAATAGCACTAGGCCCTCACAAACACATATGGCAGGGTGGTGGGGACATACATTCAGGTAAATGCTGGCCATAACCTCAATCGTCCATACACGTGCTGCACATTTACTACCAATTTAAGGTGAAAGGGTAACACATATATGAACCTGTCCTCACACACATACCCATCTGAAGATAAATGCACATACATATTGTAGTAAAGGACATATTGCAGCATACAGCTCCCTGAGAATCTGTCCACCGCGTCATGGCAAAGGTTACATTCCAAAGATGTATTTTGAATACGTCTTAAAGTGTAACAGGAGAATGTTCATTGCTCAACGCAGTTCATAATGTAGCTCCAGAGCAGAGACAAGAAAACAAGTATATTTGCCGCTCCACATAACGCATCCTTGTATGCACAAAGGTGTCGAGATGTCAGCATCTGAAACGTGTACCTCCAGCCAAAATAGTGGACTTCAAAGGAATTTTGTTTGTTCTGATGAGCGCTATAAAAAGTTGAACATCATAATTTGTGTTCATGAATAATGTCCCTGTTATTTCAGATCAACTGCACGTCTTGTTTTATTTCTCAGTGCTTTGATGACATTTCATTTTACCGTCTTTTGCTGGAGACTCAACAAAGGTTTCAGGGGACGTGAATAGGTACGTGTATGTATGTTCTTTGTGTTATTCTGCCAAATCAATAAATATACACAATATGTTGTCAAAGACCCAGAAAGAAATACCGCGTGTCATTCATAATCTCAGAGATTATTAATGTAGCACCAGAACTCTGTAGTGTGTGTATTGATTTACCCAGTAAATTGTGACATTCATGTAACACTGCAATTGACTCTCACAGTATCCAGCAGACCAGCGCCATACGGCGGAGATTGGTGCTGGCATAAAAGAGTGGCCAAGAGCAGATGTTTAAATTGTGTCTTTTGATCTGAATCGTTCCACACGACTCTAAATTGAGCTGAATCGCAGGTTCTACCAGCAATCCCCACTTAGTGATCCAATTAAACCCCTGAGCTGCTGAACTTTTGCTGTAACATAACGTGACATTAAACACTAACACAGTGCTTCGCCAATTAGATACATGCAAGCCCACACATTGTTCCCTTTGCAAAAGTATTTCCAATTTCTGTTTATCTATTTCTATCTGTCATTCTTCTGGTCATAATCAGTGGCTGCATTATTTCATCCTGCCATGATGTAATTCACTAATTTTCCATAAACCTTTCAAACTAATGTGTTATCCAGCGTGGACACGTTTTAATGTTGCATCGCATTACACCAACGCAGTTATTTGATGCACTGCAAATTCTTTCTGCCATCCAAAAAACTTTGATCATTCATTCTGACCACTGTATACAATTACATCAAATACATTACAGTGCTTCTGCATGCCTTTGATCTTGACTGTAGAAATAACTGGCGCTTGCTGCAAAATAATCACATTGCAATTATTAGTTAGCGCCACCTGAGCATCATGCAGCACACTTGATTTAATCCTAACTTGTACCCCTTTGTCCTTGTTTCTGAGAATCCAACATGCTCTCAGTACCACAGATAATAGATGTCTTTTCATGTGCAGGAGGCCTGATAGCCACACAGTGGCCTCACAACCCTCGGCTGCCCAAGGCTACTCCTTGCCCACATCAAGTGAAACGTTCAACCAACATTTGATTGAAACTGGAATGAAGAGATACAAGAACATGTGATATGGCTCCGGGGATGGAGTGCAGTTTCGACACAATCTCACAGACGGAGTGGTATCAGAAATATCAGGTATGCTTGTATAGCTGGAGGTTATTCCATAGGATTAGAAACAGCATTATCTCTCCATAGCTTGAATCTGAAAATAGTCCACACTGGGTTTAAGTGTGTGTCAGTCAAAGCACATTCAGGCATGCCATCCCAGCAAAGGCTATCAAAGATATTATTTAGTATTCCAGGAGTTTTATGTGAAATGCACATAAATAGCCACAATATGATTCCTTGCTACACTTGTATCAATATTACTGGTGAATTAAGTTGCATGGGTCACATTTTTGAGGTTTAGGAGATGACAGCGTGTTTAAGTATATAGTTTTGCTTATATACCTCATTTCCTACAGAGTTACATGCATACAGTGCTCATGTGGATACGACAAATCAAGCCCATACGTTTGCCTAAGCATTTAGCATTAATAAATTTCAGCTGTGGTCCTATGGGAACAGAAGTCATCCCAAATCAACAGCTGAGTAATCACCTCTCTCATCCTTTTTCATCTCTTTCTTTCTCTCAAGCACCATCTTTCCCTCTAATTATTTTCTGCCTTCTTCACTTGCTTTCTTTATCTGTCACTTAATTTTACCTTCCATCTTGGCATCTTTCAGCTTGTCACTGATTCATGCTCACCTCCTCCCCTTACCCACAGCTCCTCTCTCCCTTCATCCATCACTCTGCTGTCCCGAGGCAAGTGGACAGGAGCCGCACTGACTGTACAAAAGGTCTTGGAGGGGTGACCGGTCCGTGTTGTCTGCTCAGCTCAGTGTTTCTTTGATGATAGGACTGTCCATTTTAAAGGCAAACAGTTGTTGTTTATGCTGATCTTTCAATTGTAATCATCAGAATTTGTAAGAAGGCATTAGTAAGGATCAGACATATGATGTGAACATGCAGTAATACTGCAAAGACGGGCCTGTCTTTTCCACTTGGCCCTCAGATTTTCCAAGTGGCTCACTAGCTGTCCAGATAAAACAGGAAAAATATGTAACCCCCATTTTTTTTTCATCTTTTCTACTTCTGAGACGCTTTTCTTGACAGTGTTTCAAAGAGGTCATTCCACATGTTCAACTGAGCAGCTCAAAATTGGAAATTGGTGCCTTTGCGCAAAAATGTCCTCGTTTATTCAGCCATTTAGGTCATAATGCACTTTCTCCATACTGTTTCTCTTGCCAGTGTTAAATTGAATATTGTACTCTTGTACTATATGTTGAGTAGGAGGGAAACTACATGATTTTTACCTTTACAGCACTTTATGTGTCTGACTATATGAAGCCCCTACCTCCAGGGCTTAAAATTGAAAGCAAAGCTGAAAACTAAAATAATAATAATAATAATAATAAAACATGCCACAAAATCTAATTTCCTCCATAGCAACTGTGATTTGTTTAATTTTTTTCATAACCGACATGGAAAAATTTCATTCAGAAATGTTATTGTATGTGAACATAATTCTTCCATCTATCCATTTTCTTCTGCTCATCCAGTTCAGGGTCACTGGACTTATCCCAGCTGCCATAAGGCATGAGGTGGGGTACACCCTGGGCAGGTCACCAGGCCATCACAGGGCTAACCCAGAGAGACAGACAAGCATTCACACAAATTTAGAATTTCCACTTAACCTACCATGCCCGTGATTGGACTGTTAGAGGAAGTACCTGGAGAGAATCCATGCAGGCACAGGGAAACCTGCACCACCGTGTGACCCCGTTGAATTTTATGAAGTCCTTCAATTTGATCAAATTCATTTTAATTAAAATGGATAACATCTCAAGTGTTTTTTCTGCAGAATTTGTGTTGTTTGTACATTACAGGACTTTTTGCAGAACTATACAATGCAAACTGCTGTACATTAAATCCATGGTAAAAAATTGTTTGTGAATTTGAGGTGACTTGTAGAGCAAATCAAAAATGGTCTTATTTCATTGTTTTTCAGTGTGCGCTACCTTGTACATTTGCATATGCTGTTTTTTCTGTGTGTTTCTTTGTGTTTTAGCCACTACTGGACACAACCATGCATAGTCATTGCTCTATTCTTCATCAACCATAATCGCTTATTCTCACACACACACACACACACACACACACACACACACACACACACACACACACACACACACACACACACA
>JAVDPK010002204.1:14761-44663 GCA_034780415.1 Cichlasoma orientale
CACACACACACACACACACACACACACACACACACACACACACACACACACACACACACACACACACACGTATATATCTAGGTCAAGGCAGCCTAGGATAATAGGGAGAGCCTGAGGCGATTCTGCTAGGCAAATGATCTTATAAAATGATTAAAGAGTGGTATCTCTAACTGAAAGTACTGACAGCACCGTGATGCATATGCAGGTTTATGTATAGGCATCAATCTGTTTGTACTTGTGAGCCGGGTGAATTCAGACTCAGTAGTATTTACCCAAAGACGCCACTGCAAGAAGCATTAAAGAGGTTGTTTGGCGAAACATGGTAGTTCAGTGGCCGGATAGAAGAACTTTTGACTGAAAATAAAATAAAATATATTTTCTGTCCTTCAATGAATGGAAAACAAAAAGCTCCTGTAATCTTGTTATTTTTTATTCTTTTTTTTCCCTAATAACCACGTTTTGTTCTGTACTGGATATCCAAAAATGACAATGACATTTTTACTGATTGTGATGCGCACTAATACAGGCTTTGAAGTGGGAAGACAGTCAGTCTTTATTCTTTTTTTCTTTTTTTTTAACTTCACACTTAAAAGAATAAGACTTTCTAACCCGTTTCATATGTTTTACTGAGGACGTAATCAAAAGAATTATCAAGTTTGATGTCATTCTCTCTTTTTTTAATCAATTCCCACAAAATGCAAAATAGCTAAATTTCTCACTTATTTCTTGTGGTCTTACACAGATGCATATATTATCTTATGTTTTGAGATAGTCTGTGAGATGCCTGCCTGTCATTTTCACCCATCTGCTGTATCTACCTTTAAACTGTGAAGCATAAATTCAGGTCCACCGCTAAAAAACAAAACAAAAAATAATCACTAAGTAACTAGTGTAGATATAAGAAGGATATTAGCTTTATGCTGAAATTTTACATACAGACAGAGTACACTTGTAGATGTGTTTGAAGGCTGATGTTGCAGATATTTTTAGTTTTGCCAAACTGCTAAACACTTTCAACTGACCACTTTTTTTTTATTTGTTAAATGAATTGGCTCTATTGAAAAGTGCAGACAGATATGCAAACAAGCTGAATATGTGTTAATGACTGTTAGCTTAGTGTGTGAATAGCAAGGTGTTGATTAGTGCTGTTGCAAGCCGCTGTAGCCAAGACAAGCCTGGCCCGCTGTGGTGAGTTACAGCACACAGCCTCGGCCAACAATAACTAACTTCTGTTTCCATTAACAGCTCTCCAAGTCACTGCAACTCTTGTCCTGACAGAGGCGATGCTGTCTTATTCCAGAGCTGCAGTTTGCCCTCTGGCCATGTGGGGAAAGAAGGGGAGGATAAATGAGACCCTTTTGGACAGCGGTGAAGTGACCCACATGTTTTCTCTGGTCATCTTTCCATCTCTCTTCTTGTCCTTTCTCATTTTTGTTCTATTTCCCCACTGGCCATCTCTCTTTCTCTCTCTCTCTCTCTCTCTCCCCTCTTTTGCCTTTGCACTAATGCTGATGCCCCACACCATTAGTGTTTCCACAGTGACAGCAGACAGATGTTTGCTGCCACTTTTGCAAAGCCCAGGACAGGAAGTAGAGTCCACGCATGCAAATTTATATACTAGTGTGCCACTGCGACAGCTGCACCAAGCTGTCCGTGACTCTTTCTGTTATATGCAAAGCGCTTTAAGTATATTTCCACACATATACCCTTATATACAGACATTTAGGGTGCCCACATCAGGAGAGAGATTCTGTGCTGCTGTTCCCAGTGTCACAGGATCACACTCACGACAGATGACAAACAGATATAATCAGCTCTCCAGAGACCCATCCTGCTGCGGCCACATTCATTACAGCTGAATTAATACATACTTCACATCAAACAGTCAGGGGCCACTGGCCACTGCATTATACTGGCACACACACTCATACACACATAAGTAACAGCAACATATTTAACACATTTTCATGCACACACAGTTATATACACATAATTGCACGCACTGTCAACACTCATTGTCGTCACATCAACACATATCTCATATCAAAGGAATTGTCTCTTTGACCCTCCATGGCACACAGACCAGAATAATCGCATAATCTCCTAACTAAGGAGTGATATACATATCTAAATGACTGGCTGGGCCCGCCTGTCATTCCATCAGTAAGGATTTGCATGTGTGTGATGTATTTAACACTTTCTCATGCTGATCCAGCGCACCATAATAACACAGCATGCGAATCAAGCTGAGGCAGACCTGAAGCTGATTTATAGTCTTCCACTGGCTGGAGGCTCCGTCCAGGGTGTTTGAAGCAACATGAGTGTGTCTGTGTGTATGAATGGATGCATATAGATATGGATATAGGTGTTTGTGCAAGTGTCATTGTGTATGTGTGTGTGGCAGGGGGCAGATGAAGGCATGGATACGTGCATGCGTGCGTTTGGGGGTTCACCCGTCTAATGCATGTCGTCTAGACAACATTTGTGCCCTGCGTCCGAAAGGGGTGATTGTCTTATGCAAATGAGAGCACTCTAGCTGTGACATGTCATCCAGCATGTGGGTCATGTGATGAGAAACCAAGGCGAAGCGGTGACGGTTGATAGCCTGCTTTTTTTTATTTATTAGTGTGGCTATTGTTTACCATTACCTTTTCAGGCAGTGAAGACACTGGGTGGTATTCAGGCCAACAGAAAGAATACAATGTGCGATTTGTTAAAACCTTTATACTGGTGTGTGAGTCCAATAGAAAAACTTGTCCTATTATATAGATGGGAACTGAATTTAATCACATAAATAAAGTTTTGGTTTTGTGGCCATTCAAATGATTTTGGTTCTAAAATTTGTTTAGGTTTTTGAGTATTTGGCCTTTCAGAATTTCTGCCCCCTTGATAATGGTGGCAGATGGTGGCGAATCGAATTTTATTTGTGAAGTTCACAGAACCAAAAAATGGACCAGCAACTGGCTGCTTTTCAGACTTTTTTCAAAATCAAATTATTTGAGGCCAAAACATTACAACACTAACAAACACTTGCAGTGAGTAACAGTGGAGTCTGGCATTCGCACCCCTCCGTGGCAGTGGCCTTCCCCAGCCGAACAAGGCTGCTTCCTGCACTGCAAAATTTGCTCAAGAGGGACTTGAGGACCACAAAAAAAAAAAGAGCACAAGACACTCACCCAACCTCCAAATTCCCCTGACTCCAAGCTGATTGAGCATTCATGGGCGTCTTATGCATTCTGCACAAGGCCCCAAGGATCCCCTGCCAATGTCCTGGAGCTGGACACCACAGAACAGTCCCAAAAGTTCTGTCTCCATGCTCCTGCAAGACAGAGCACAAGGCGCACTTAGACGGTATAAGGTGGGTTACTCACATTCACACTCCTCTGTACATGTCTCCAAACATGGCAGTCATTTTCGCATAGTTCCCAGTCTTTAATTATGGACATCTTGAAAGGGGTGTGGGGAAATAAAGCAAATAAAACAATACTATATTTTGGATATGAGGGGCGTTATAAGACAGCAGAGAGCAGCATGGACTTGACAACCAAGGGCATGAATCGTGTAAATGGATTTCAAAACAGATGACCTGCATGCTGATCCCATGATCTGTGCCTTCCAGTCCTTCCTAAATGCAAGCTTTTTACTTCTCATCTCTCGCTCATCATTCAGTCTGTTTTGCTCTGTCTTTCTCATGTAGAATCGCCCCTCATACACACACAGCAAACACAGACACACACACACACACACACAGGACACAGCCTGAGGTATTATCATAGGATATGTCCAGAGGTCCATGCTGACCTTTAACCCCAGTCTCTGGGAGAGAAGCGGGCCCCATTCTCTGCCTGAGCATAGAGAGTGGTGGGGCCAACGGCGGTATTGTTAGAGATGGCTGCTGACTGACAGGTCATTTTTCACCCATTGTTTTTTTCCCCCCTTTTTTTCAAATCGCAATTTTTATCTTGCAAAGTAACATCTTGGCAGCCATGAAAAGTGCAGCAGTGTTGTTATTGTTCAGTGATGATCTGATGCCATTCAGAGCATATAGGTAGCCGACGTTTGCTTCAGTTTTGAAAAGGTTCAAGCTGTTTAAAACAAGCTATTCCTGATTATTGTCTGCTGTAATGATTTTACTGATTAGCTGCCTTAAAAAGAAACAGAGCAAAAAAAACAAAAAAAAAACAACAGAATTTACAAAATAATTCTAGACCTCTATTTAAAACTCTCCAACCAAATTAGAAAATAAGCCATGCAGCCACAACATATTTTTCAAGTGCTCGTTTGCTTGAAGTGCCTGCGTGTGCAACTGCTGACACACCAACATACATAGTCTTAGTAGCCTCGGCTCTGTGTTTCTGTTGATATCTGGCATTCAATCAAAGCAGGGGAGCAAGACGCACTCCAAGTTTTAAATTGAATTTCATGCTGGATTAGTGGCACTCCTCTGAAATGCATGTGAGCCTCCCCTAATGACGCGCTCATCTTCGCACTCCAGAGACATGCTGTGGATATGTGTGTGCACGGTTCTGTGTGTTTTTCCTTCAATTAATACAGATACATTTGTCCTGTCAGTGAAGTACCTGCTCAGGTCTGTTGGCAGACACTGGCCATGAGAGGGCAGATTTTTTTTTCTGAATCCTTTTATATATATGTATGTATGCAAATTATACATATATGGAATATAGTTGATGTTTAATTTTAACCTGTAAGGACCATCTGCAGTCCTGTATGTGTTCCTCTAAGTTTTAAGTTCTTCGAAATTAGGACAATCTGAAATCTGCACTTGCTCATAAGCACACACGCATTTTCTTGTCTTGCACCCCCCCCCCCCCCTCCTCTCCTTGGCCAGGTCTGATGGGGTCCAGGCAGCCTTGGGTCTATCTGTCCTTTGCCATGTGTCCTCTTTAGCACTGACCCATGCTGGAGGAGCAGGGACTAGGGCCTCGGGGCTGAGGTGGTAAAGAAGGGAAGAACTGTGTATGTGAGGAAAGGGGGCGATGGACCTCTGCTAGAGGCAATGGGTGAGCAGAGGGCAACAGTGTGGCAGTTGAATGTAAGCCATGCAAGCCTCTCCTTTCCTGCTATCCACCACATCACCCCTCCCTCGTGATCCTGGCCTGAGTGACATGGATGAATAACAGAGATGTGCAGCGGTACAGGCTGCCCTGCTGCTGACCCTGTCTGCTCTAGCCAGACCATGGACAGACTGTATGTGTGTGTGCATTTGTGTGTGTGCGTGTGCATGTGAGAGAGGAAGAGAGAGAGAGCGTTCATGTGCATGCATGGGTGCCAAAAGTTTGATATCTTCCTTCACGTGTGCCCCAAGTGTGCATATGCACTATCTAATATCAATTTTTATACGCTTTTGTGTATTTGCTTGTCCATATTTGTCAGTTGAGGCGGTGTGCGCATGCATGCGTGCGTACGTCCGTGTGTGTGTGTGAATGTACACGAATGTGTGGCCAGCAGGGAAAAATAAACAATGTGCTCTCCTTGTCAAAGGCAAGGCCCCAGGGCTGTGGAATATCTCGGAACTCAGCTCACACAGGGAATGAAATCAAGCAAAGGAAGAGGGAGAAAAAAAAAGGAGCTTCACTCCATATGGCACATGGCTAAAGCATGTCACTGTTATGTGTGCATGCATATATTCTTTGCATGTGTGTGGGCAGCTATTTGTTGAGCTTTTAAAATGATCTGATATTTGCATCTGCACCTGTGCATTTAAAGGAACAGTTTCACTGGACTGTCCAATGCCAAAATAAATGTCTATAATTACACAAATGGTTACATAGTTCTTCTTTCTCACCATTACTGTCTTCACTAAAAAAAATAAATCTGAGTGGATGTGAATGTAGCATAAATAAATCTGCATTACAATAAAAAAAACTGAAAGCTGTAGCTGTACTTAATTACATTAGTTAATGGTTTTTAATTATTATACCTTATTACTGTAGTATTTCCATGGATCATACTTTGAAAATACTACAAGTGAAAGCTGAGAATTAAAGTAAGTGCTTAATAGTTAATTTGAAAAAGATAAAATATATACATATTGAAGTGCAAACAGCTAAAAACAGTCCAGTGTGAAAGCATTATGTTGCTGGATGGTGTGAGTTTTTGTGTTACTAGGGAAAGCAGGAGGCTAAAAACGCTTTAAAATATATTACACATTCCTATTTTAATAATTTACTTTATCAAGTTTGAATTATTTCCTGTACAGTGGTTCAGTCAGCAGTGACTATATATGTTCATTTTTAATTACTTAAGAGGCTTTTTATAATGATATTACAGATCAATTTGTAATATTTTTAATCTATTTTTAAAATTTTCCATTTGATGTGTCCTGTTCTATACAACTGATGTCTACTCACTGCTTCTGCATACTTCAAATATAATGACAGCAAACCATGCTGCGTGCTCCGGTGATTAATGCTACAATAAAGATGGACAGTTCCGAAAACTGTAGTAACACGTGTGACAGTAACGATCCTATGCAAATTTGCAGCAATCAATCTTAGCACAGAAGTGGTTAAGTTTCAGAGGGAGGTGGAACAAAAAGCCAGCCATATTGGCAGTGCTGTGTGCCAAGTGATACTCGTGGCCTCTGCCCGGCCCTCCTATTATGAGGCTGGCAATAAGTTGGCCTGCCCGCTGGGGAAAACAGGGAGCTGACACCAGGAACATATGCAGCAACACCTGATTGCTACACCACCGCCACAGCAGACCTGGCTGCCAGAGAGAGAGAGAGAGAGAGAGCACTCACACAGCACATGTAGATTCAACACACACATTTAATAACATATCCATAGATTCTGTCACACATTAACAGTACAGAGAACACTATACTCATGATGGAACACGCACCCTAAATACATTTTCACTCATCATCACTCATGCTTTACACACAACGCCCACATGCGTACACAAACACACACACACACACACACACACTGACTTACAGAGCAAACCCACTGGGGATTAATTTCCTTATTCAGAGAGTGTGTATGCCAAGCTTGGCTGGTGTGCCAGTTGCCCGCGGTGCACCACACGCTGCCATGCTGTGCCAGCAAACAGCACTGATGCCCTCCATTTGCAGAGTCACATATATCAAATGCATGCTGCTATCACTTAGCCCTCAGTAGTGTGAACCCTGCGCGCCTGCCCGCCTCGCTGTGCAAATGTGTTTGTGTTTAGCATCTGGTTTCATCCTCCGTTATGTACTCTGATGCATTTGATTGACGACAGTCCTGCATAATGCAATGATTGATTGTGTGAAAATCTGAGTGAATGAAAACGTTTTCTGGGCTTATCTGTGACCAGACACTCACCCCGCTCTGCCTCAACACAGGCTGACGTTTCTTGGGATTTAATTTTCAGCAATTTTACACAACTTTATACTAATTTGCAAAACCTTGACCTTCTTAACAAACACACAGGAACGCAAAAGCGCAAAAACTGCAACAAGATTTTCTACCTCTCTGGCTAGTAAAACACTGTCAGTGCATCATTATAGAGCCATGTGTTTTAGATGGAAGAAAGCTTGAAAGAGAAGGAGGGGGGGGGGGGTTGTTAGAGACTAGGCCTGCATTGTCTACAGCCTCTCAAAAGGTTTTACTGTTGTTCATGGTCACGTTCTGAACTGGATGAGACCCTACAGGTGTCCCTGCTCTCTAAATGTGTTCCCCAGACCCTTCACCAGCCCCCCTCAAGCCGCCCGTCTGTGACCCCTGACCTCGCAGACCCCGGGAAGTATGGGTAATGGCAGGCTTGTCAATGAAGTCCAGGGTCACTAATAGACCAGCTTTGTTCGGTGATGTCAGCTTCCAAAAAGGAAAAGAAGGGTAAAAAAAAAAAAAAAATCTCCCTTCAACCCACCATCCTCATAACGTATCTGGGTCTATTGAAATTACAAATGGGTGCTTTTGATTGTAATCCCACTACCCACCACCTTTCTTTACCCCTCTCCTGCTTGTCTGCCTCTCCTCATCTTCTTCCATCACCTTGCCTGGCTCTTCTCGTCTTTAACTCCAAAGAGGTGCTTGTGCGCTGGGCTAAAAGGTCTTAATGTGTCTGCATTCATGGAGCCAGACCATAGAAGGCTGTTTTTAACCCTGTTTACGGCCTTGCATCCATTTGGCCAGGAGTCCTTCACTCCTTGTCCCTCCCCCTCTCCATATCTCTCTCCATTTTCAACCTCCTTCACTCTCTCTTGCTCTCTTTCTCTCTTCCACCCACATCCCAATCCTTTTGTGATAGGATATGAATGCACTTTGCTAGTTGATAATTACACTCTCCTTCTCTGCCCTCCTCTCCCTTTCTGACAGTGGGATCCACAGGCAGTCCTTATTCAGCTAGTAATTTGCCTGTCCTCCTCATTCATTGAGAAGGTACAAATTATCCTTCACACGGGCACTGGCTATTCTCCCTCTCAGCCAGTATGATGAGGACTGCACTAAAGAGAAAATAGCCAAGAATATGCACTTTGCATCTGCTCTAAGTGTAATCTAAAAGAAGAGATTTGTGTTTCATTCAGAAAGTACAGATTTCTGGTTAATATGGCAGGCAAATAGAAAGACGTGATAATGAACACTCGTAATCGAGCTGAATTTTTACGGTAAAAATATGATCACAATTATACAAGAATCTCCACTTTCAAACAATTTGTTTTGAATGTTTCGACCATATTAAATACTCGATGTTTAGCGCAAACATCATAATTACAGTCAACACCATAGTCGGCCATCTTGAGATAATTCACTGTCATGATTCCTGGCATTAGTGTCCAGACTTGGGCACATTTGGACATTTGCTCCTCATTGCCTTCTCATCAACACCCATAGCTGAGGTCTCACCACCAACCCAACTGTGTTTAAGCCTCATCCAAAATAGTCTGAGTGACAAACAGATAGTTAGCAAATGAAAGGATTCCACGACCAATTACTTACAGGACTGTGAGCATATGTGTCTGCAACCATTTATATCGCTTTTATGAGTGTATAGTTTAGTCAGGATTTATAGCTGGATATGAAATGCGTACAGTATAACACCCTTTCAGGCTTGAGTATTTTGAATCCTTAGACAGTGTGGGTTCACTTCAGCATATCTGTGTGAATTTAATTACAAGTGCTTTGCTCAGTTTAAAGTGTGACAGCACTATGGGCCATTTCGGTAATTTATTTATGGGCTGCGTTGGCAGCACAGAGGAACCTCATTGGCTGGGATCAGGGTTCAAGCAGCCGGTGGCGATTACAGGGCAAGCGTGACCACTGGATAGACAACGACCGACCAGGGAAGTCAACAGGAAATGCTTTTTTAAAGACCATAATCATGTTTTGTCAAGTAATTACAGAACAAGAAAGATAGTATGAAAACATATGGTAATAATGGGACAAAGCATTGATCGTAACTGTACGAAACAACTCCTGATGGTCATGGAGGGACAATAGAGCACAGAGACATCCATTGTTCCTTGACTCAGTGAACTATGTAGCTCATTAGGTGGAGCTTTCCAAGATTAAAGAGATGGATATGAGCGGAGGAGTCAAGGCCTGAGGTTAGAACTGGGGGCGAAAATCGACACTCTGCCACTGCAGAGATGATCCAGCTCCCCAGTCCCTGACCCCACAGCGGGGCAGCAGTCTTTGATTCCTGTCCTCTTTTTTTCGTCCCCACATTCAGAACACACATCATTTCATCTCTTTGCATATTATCAAACTCCAACCCACCCGCCTCATCTCTCATAAGGACTGCCTGGTTTTTTTCTCCTTTTCCTTCCTTTTCTTGTTTTCTTACAACTGTTGGCGGTCCCCCCCCCCCCCCCCGTAAGGGGTCTGTAATTGATGGATTTCAATGAAAGGTGTAGGTGTGTATGTACATCTACCAAAAGCATTGATATTCTCCCCGAGGCAAAGGAAGAGAGAGGGAGAAAGACAGAGAGGGAGAGAGAGGTGACCCTGCTGGCTGAGTGGCAGTGGCCGTCATGCATAGCATCTCTAAAATGGGGATGGGGGGGTGAATGTCACTTTCAAGTCTCTCCTCGGCACTCTCCCTTAATGAGAGATGGGTTCTGCTCCACAGACAGCCAAGGGGACCAAGGAAATGCCCTCCCCTCCTCCTCCTCATTCTTCCCCTCCACCTCTCAGATCTCTAATCCTCCAAGGAGCTGACAGCTCGAAGATCGCAAGCCTGCATCTCCTCCACCTGCACAACCTCATTTTCCAATCATAACAACAACAACAAAGGTAGGGAGATTTTTCTTTACTGGTATTCTCCCTGTCTTCATGACACACATACTATCTTTTACATCACTCTTACTCCAAATGATCCCAACATGCATTCTGACACTGGCTCAAATCACAGCCCCTACTTCACTCTTTTCTTAAGTGAGGGACGCACACTAATGCTATTTAGCTAGCCAGGCTAGTGATTCATCCATTCCAGCTGAAAGGAAAGGTGAGAGGAGAGATCTCCCAGGACTCCTTGCAGCCCCCATCTGTCAGACACACCCGGCCCACTGATTTACATTTACCGCAAGGATTTATGGGATGCCCGCCACAAAACGAGTCGAAGCAGCAAGAATCATGGGGCGAGAGACAGAGCGGGGAAATTATTCAAAGCAGTGATTATTTTGGGACGGCCATTACGCATGCACACCTGATCAGGGGGTGTCACCCGTGACTCCCCCCATCCACCATGATGGAGAGGGGCCTCATCCATGCTGCGGTCTTATTTTACCTGGCTTGCATAAAGGAGAATTCTCTTAGGCACCAGGAGAGCCTACTAAGGCTAAATTAGGCCCCCGGACAGGCAGAGGAGAATGGAGAGAAGAGCAGATGAGGCAGTTAGGTATGCACAAGGGATTGAGATGAGGGATACTGGTCAAATTCATGATCAATCTTAAACCCAGCGTATCATGGCTACATATTTGCAGATGCATATTTGCTGGTTTCTCTGCATTTTTTTTTTTTGTGGGCCCCCCCCCCCCCAATATATTAGGCCAGATTCTGTGGCTTCAAAAGAACGCATTATGTAGATTTAATTTTAAATGTATAAGCACTGCAAATGAGTTAAAGCTAAGAACAGCAGATGATCATAAATGTGTGAATTTCTGTATGATTAACAGGTGACATTTGCTGGACCACCTGTACTCTCTGTTATTCAGAAGCCCAGAAAATGTCACAATGACAGCCTTCCTTTCAACATGGCTCTTAAAGCTCTACTCACTTGCCAACTTCAGGGAGGATCATCATTTATAGTCATTACTTACAGCACTTTGCAGTCTGTAGCTGAAAAGGCTTAGCGTAGCCAGCTTTGAGCACATGCTCCTTTGCTGTAGCTTTACAACTAAGGTCAGCTCAACTGCAACTCTCGGCCCTCCTCCTCTCTCCTCCTCCGCTCCCCTTCTCTTCGCCAAGTTCATTACCAGTGGCCCCCAGGTACGACCTGATTTCAATGCACTTTGTTCAATTGCCCTACATGGAAGATCGTGCCAAAACGGGGCCAGCTGATTATGCACTACCACCATTTTCTTATTTTATTTAATCCTCAAAACAGCAGACGATTTCCGCGCTACCTCTGTGACGATTAATCAGTTTTTACTCGTTTCGTTCGCTGCCTCATGCATTCAAAGTATCCATTTCTTTCACATGCTAATTACACGCCATAGCAACATGCCAAAAAAGAAGTTTTTATGAGAGCCCACACTTAGCAAGCGTCAAAGTGGTGTCGAAGAGCAATTGAGGATTTTTGATTAGCTGTTAGCAATTACCTGACCTCAAGATAAAAAGAGCAAACATAATATCTTAGCTGCAGTGATGGAGTCATCATCACTGACCTCTAGCATAACTTTTTGACTTCAGAAAGAGGAAGAAATTTATTCAAATCTGTATCAGTATTTCCACTTGCACTTATTTTTCATAACTGAAAAAAATGTATCTGTGTTATGCAACTGCGTGCGTGTCTGTCAGTTTTTAATGCCATTCCAAGTGAAACTACTTAATGTTAATTAAGATATTTTTTTCCCCAACAATAGCTGTGTACTGGGTTTGCATTTTGTAATTTCCTCTTCATGTGATTTTTCATTGGTTCTGTATTTCAACTGCACATGTTGGAGAAACCGGTTGCTCTTCTTTGGATCGAGTGATATCCTCCAGCATTCTGGAATACGTTGTCCCAAATAAGAAGATGCTACCAAATGGCCAAAAATATTTTTTCTAAAGTAGTTTTACTTCATTTTTAAACAAGGACCAAACTTCCCCACAAAACTAATTTTTTTTCAATATTATAACCTTACATCTTACCTCAAAGTCAGATTTTTCACTTGCCTCTAACCTTAGGCAATTTTCTAATGTTTTTTTTATAGCGATTCTTAATTATACATGTAAAAGAGCTGAGAGGCAAACAATCTTTGCTGCAAAAACTTTCTATGTCAGAAGAACTGGGGTGTTTTATTGTGCCCCTGGCCAAGACTGTGATCCCCTTACCTATGAGATGCATTTACAGGCATTACAGAACTGGCCAAAGTTCAGCACTGAGCAGCATAATATTTCAGTTTTACTACACGCTCTTTTCCCTACTCAACTACTCCCTGGCTGCTAAATAAGGTTTTTTTTTTGTTTTTTTTTACTGAGATAAAAAGCAGACTGAGAGTTACTATTTGAATCCAAGTCAAAGAGACTTACTCGTTCTATGATTGTCTTTTTCCTGGCAGTGACGATCAGCTTACTAAAAATGGCCTTCTCTTTGTGCCAGCTGATCCTGGGATGATGAACCATTTCACTGGGTCCAAAGGAAAGTTGATTTGCCCCCAAAACACAGAATCCTTAATTTGTCTGTTTGAAAGTGGAACACAGAATGAGAATTGACTGTAGTCCATTTGTGCCACACTAAGTCTCACAGAGAAAGAGGTGTGAGCAAAGTCGACTGTAAGGCTTAAAGAGGCAGCCGGGAGAAAAGCAGCTTGGACAAGAGAAGTGCTGAACTAGGTGGGCAGATTAGTATCATGAGACTTTGTCAGACGGATGAAATGATGATGGAAAGGTCTTCTCTGCATGATATTCTCAAATGTTGCTACTAATAGTAAAAAAAAAAAAGATTATGCTGACAGATTAAAGGAGCGTACTGAATAAAAGCTGCACATTTAAGTTTTTTTATCAGTTTTTGATGAACAATAACAAATATAATGGCTTTTAGTCACAATCAGCATACTCCACAGCACCCAGTCCCCCGATACCATTGTCTTTATAATGAATTGATAGAAAACTGTGGACATGGTGATTGTGAATATGTGGCATAACATATGTGGGAAATATTCTAAGGCTTTTGTGGCCTGACAGAGGAACCACCTAATCTGCGGGATAGCTTTGCCTCAGATAGCACGTCTGAAAGGCTGTTAAGCAAAATAGGACAAAAGGGAGTCTTAATTTCCAATACGGCTTCATCGGTTGTCAACCCAATTAACATATTAGAAGGGATCAGTCTGTGACAACTGTCAGAGCACAACCTCAAGACAAAACCACCATTGTATCCTAAGGAAACCTACATGCCCTGGTCAGATAGACAAGTAGGGAATAGGTAAGAACCAAAATGAGGTGAAGAGCCAGAGTGTGCCTACAGGTGCATAGCTGCTTAGTTTCAACCAATTTTTTTAGAAAAATGTCTGCTATCACGAACACATATGAGCTACTTTTTCTGTGACCATGCACAAATGCATCTCCTCACACTCATTTCATTCATTTCTGCCGCATTATAGGCGCACAGCAGAGGCCAGTGTGCCAGATGCACTGATGGTATTAGTGGTGGGTTGCGGCAGTGTTGAGGCTAAGCACTGGTGACAAAGAGAGATGCCTGGAGGACTCTTCAAACGTCCATCTTCTCACACGAAGAAGCGGACAGGACCCGCAGCGGCTCAGAGACGGGATGCCACTCTAAGCATATGTTGCGCAGGGACAAAGCACCACGGAGCGACAAGAGGGCAAGATGGCCATAGAGAGACAACGGGGTTGATACACGGCATCGTAAGAGGGAGACGAACAGACGTGAAGAAAGGCAGACGGACAGACGGAGACATGTGGGTTAGAAAAGCAAAAAAACTGGGAGGTGGAGGAGTGGGGTGGATGTTGAAAGGAACAGAGAGGCTATGCATGAAAAGGAGGAGGGAACGAGGGGTGTGAGAGGCTATGGACAGGGAGGGGTGAAGAGAGACGGAGAAGTTTGAAGTAAAGCGGTTGGGACATGTGTGACATTGGGGCCCTGGCAGGAGTTGTGTCATTGGTCCATATGACTTGTGTGGAGCCTGGGTGAAGTAACGCGTTGCAACAGTGGTGGAATGGTTACTGTATGTCAGTGACCTTTCCATCAGAAGCCCTGTAATGGCATGTCAAAACATTTTGAGGGGCAGCATGCTGCATCGTTGCAGATGATTAATTGTCCTTTGTCTCATAGAAATTGCTGTTGTATTAAGTGTATTTAAAAAAAAAAAAAAAAAGGTGTCAAATCCAAGCTTGGCTTCCATCTTTAAAAACAAGTCCTGTTTCACTGGCTCCTCAGCCGGTGAAGCTCTGTGCCTGCAGTTGTTGTGGGCTGATGAGAATGAGCAGGGTCCTTCAGTCATGTAAACAGAACCCCTCGAAAGACAAAATGCCACGGTACCCCAGACCCTCCTACCAAGAAATCAGACTTGACAAGAAACAGACACAGGCTCAAGCCTTGGCCTCCGGGTCTAGTTGCATTCTTTGCCATTTCACAAAACATAAAGTATTATGGAAATGTTGATTTTTTTTTTCTGTATGGCACCAAAAATGAGTCACAGAAAAAAAAAAAGGTCACATCACAAAGTAAGAAATTACAGGGATTGATGTATTTCATGTGAACTTCTGACAAATATTATTTAATTAGAATTTGTTATTTACTGGCAGGATGCTATTGGTTTGTATTTGTTTTGCCACATTCTCTGCTATAAATGGAATTTTCTCTCGAGTCGGCCGGTTGCTAACACAAAACAACGCCACTGGAAACCTGAAAATCCACCTGATAACACTTTAGTCGAGTTAAATGGGCACTTTACCAATTTTACACATGAAGTTTATTCACTCATCACGAGGAGGACTACTCTGCCTGCGAAAACAGATGTTTAATTTGTATTGTGGCTCTCGACAGAGCTTTCTAATGTGATGACATCATCGGGGTTAACTGAGGTTAATATTGGAGACTAAAAACAGAAAGCCTGTGAAAATATGAGCATTTACCAGGCAGGGGAAAAAAATCTAACAAAAGATTCGACCAACTTCTGATGTTCGAATTTTATGCTTTTCTTCTGAACCTGCTTCAGGTTTCACAGCTTAAGTGGCCCTTTAAAGGTTTTTATGTCTCTAGTTACCTTATTTTCATCATCAAGCCAGCCAGGAACATTTTCAAATATTAACACATTTAAAAAATTTTAATATTCCATCAAATATGTTGACACAATAAAAATAATTACTAAGTTCCCAAAAAATAATTTTAGTTTAATCATTTTGCATCAATACTGCCACAAAGATACGTTCAGTGACTACGTGTTCTTCTGATGTTGCTTTCTTTGAACTGACAAAAAAAAATTTTGTCATTTGCAGAGCTACAGTTATTTATTTTTTTCTGTTTTCAGGTAATGACTGGTTGGATGTAACAGGAAAATGTGCTGAAATGGGGGGGGGGGCTTTTTGGGAAATGCAGAAAGGGCAAGTTGAGCGAAGTAAATTGTTTATGCATCAAAAGTCCACAAACAACCAAAAAATAATACAGATATGATTAATTATCAAGTTAATTTTATGTTACTATTTCTTGTCTTTATTTATTTTTTTTCAGTTATGACTTTTTGGGGATATTTTATCTTCTCACAGCAGCAAAAAGCTGTGCTTCAAATTGTCGAAACATCATTATCAAAAGATCACTGTAATTTCAAGGGAAATGGAGCAAAGGAGCAAAGGAGACAAGTAACAATTTTAAATAGGAAATGGCACTGGTCATGACAACAACTTGCTCGTTAGAAGATAACTTATGAGAGTATTTGATAAAGCAGTCAGAGCTAAATTTGTACTGGTGTTGCAGTTGTTGATGACAGCCTGTGCATCCTTTTCACTGCATTTTTCACAAACCAACAGATGTAGAGACTGACCGTTTTTTTAGATGAGGCATCAGTTGTAAATTGCAAATCAACAGAGTTGGCAAAAATACACACATTTGTCACTTAAGTAGAAGCACAGATGCTTGTGCAGAAAAAAAAAACTCTTTTTGCTCAAGTAAAAGTGAAAAAGTTAGAGTGGGATTCAACAGGTAACCCCAAGATTCCTCGTAGAGGTGCAGCATGGAAAAAAGTCACAGTCATTTTTGTTCTGAGCTCTAGTAGATTTTGTGTACAGGCTGTGATCAGGTGGCCTATGCTGCTGCTCTGTGTGAATTCAACAAGATATAATCAGATGTTACATGAGCTATCATGGCTGATTTCCAACCCCTAAATAATATAAAGCTAGTATTGATGTCGGTTACCCCCGATCTAAACTAGCATTGACCGTGAACACCACAGATAGCTTGCAGACACCAGTTCAACATAGTGCATAACTGTAAACTTCACCACTGTGCTACAAACGAACAACTGTCGCCTGCACTAAACCACCCAGCAGTTTCATCTTACCTTTGAATAACACACAGTTAGTATACGTCAATTTATTTTTTTAATACAGCTCACAAGAACACATCTGACAGCTGAACGAGGGCATTATATGTAAGCTTTAAATTTCCAGTTCATCAAATGTCACCGAGCAGTCCTTACCTTTAAAAATAATTTCTCTTCTTCCCCTCCCATCCTGTCTTTCTTACATCTGTCTCCATTTTTTTTAGCGAAGTTATCACGTTCTTTTCACCCCGTGGGAAATACAGCCACTGTACCTTTAGCTAGCAGACACATTGTGCGGCAAACTGCACAGAAACAGTTTGTGTGTTTGCTGATATTGTATTTGAAATTACCTTCCACTTAAAAAGCATTAATGCTTGCTCCTCTTCTGTAGGCCTGGCCTAAGTACTGTGACCACAAGGTATGGGTATCTGCACCAAAAAATGCTGTTACAGATGCCCACTGAGTATAGTGCTATAAATTATATGTTTTTTGCCTCTTTTATCTCTTCCTGTGCAATAAGCACTGGTGATGGTTACACCAATAGGATTGTCTTTTATGTTATTATTCCCTCCACTTAGGGTCAAATCTGTTTGATGTTTGAATGTTTGTAACAAGCCTGTCTTCAAAATGTAAGGATATATTTGTAATAAAACTTAGGGAGTAAAAGTTTAAAAAAAAAAAAAGCTGGAAGAAAAATAAATACTCAAGGAAAATATGCATACCTGAAAATTCTACTTGAGTACAGTAACAAAGTACTTGTACCTTATTACTTCCCACCTCTGCAAATGAGCCTCGGGTCATACAGTCTGCTAAGCTTGGTTTTCAACCTTCAGGGTTAAATATGACACAAAAAAAAAGGAAGTGAGAGAAACACAGACAAAAAGAAATTTTGATCTTCAGTAAGAACACACACCACGGGCCTTCATGAGGATTAACTCTTTGTTCCCCCAATACTCAATCAATAACCACCAGGCCCAGACATCTTTATTTGCAGACAGCTCAAATGCTTCTCAAAAGGAAGAAAAAGAACAGAGCCTCCTATTCTACTTTCTCTGCATGTTTCAAGCACAGCGTTATTCCTCTCTCCCCTGCTTAATCTGCGATGCTTTCAAGTTGCCCTCCTTTATGTGCAGCATTTTTATGTGTGCGTGTGTTTTAAGGAATTCATACCGCGCTGGGCGAGCTGCTGATATATTAAACTTAATAACAATTCATATGCAAAAATAAACAGCGAAATACAGCGGCATATACTAAAGATATACTTTTATAAATGGCTCGTTTCAAAGGACAAGACGATTAAAATATCCAGCCAAGGTGAAAGGAGCATTTGGAAATTGCAGATAAGGGATGAGCACGACAATGAAGGGGTGCCCTGAACATGTGTTTGCCTCCATAATCCTGAGGCTTCACTCCCACATCCTGGTTTCTCAAAGCTAATCCAAACATAAACAAATAATCTTAGCAACACATCTAATTAAAAGAAATATGACCGAATAAGAGACACTGCATGAGAGGAAAAAACACTTTTCCTTTTAAAATGTGTGTCCTCATTCCTCCCTCCCCGATGGTGGACTCCCACAGTCCTTGGGCCTTTGTGTCTGTCTCCTCTTTATGAATAGAGGCTTAACCATGGCCTGAAGCAATGCGTCTTCTGCTCCCTCATTGATAGCCAATGCATTATTCATTTATTTTCATCATATCATCAGATGTGCATAAGCTTTACCCAGTTATTTTTGGGGAGCAGCATTTATTTATTTATTTATTTTTCCCTCAATTACTTCTCAGGGTCTCATCGAACACATTCACGCTATTCAATCATTCATGGCCTCTCAACTTTATCAAGACCCCAGCTGAGATGAAAGCTAGTCTTTATTATTGATTATCAGAGGGATTAGCTCTCAGTGAAAGTTAAGGTTAGCCCCCCAATGCTGTTAGTCAATGGAAGGGAGCCAGTCCTTTTTGTCAGCAGAGTGTCGCTGCACGCTACCCTCTTATGCGCGGGTTAGACAATTGTATGAATGCAAAGACAGGAGAAATAATGTTCAAATCATACATGCGTACATGCGTATAGTCTCATCTTTTCTTCACATTCATTCAAACTTCATACACCCCAGGCAAGAGAAGGGTTTTTTTCAACTTTCAACAGACAAAACAAGCTAGCCAAAGTAAGACGAGGAACAAAGGGTTTGAAACTATACCCTGTCCACAGTGCTGCATGTAAGTCAGTGCCCTGGACCAATTATCCATAGCTCTTTCCCCTACCTTTCTCTGCTTAGAATGAAAGACAAACAAAAACCCAAAAGCAGCTGGCTTGCTTGGTGTTTCTCTATGAAAAGCATCGCTTCTTTCTCGACCCTCTCTTCATCCAGTGCCCACAAGTCTCTAGCCTTGACCATATATTATCTTTCAGACTCAATGCTTCTCTTCCTCCTCTCCTTTTTCCTCTCCTCTCTTTTTCCCTACCTCTCCAAGAATAAAGCGCTCCTAATGACTGTGGGCTCTCAAGGGCCTGCTGGTGCCCGGGTACTCGAAAGTGCAGCGCGGTGGAAAGGGGGGCACCTCCTCCTTCTCTTCCTCCTCTTTTATCACAGGTGAGAATAGAGGGTCAAGAGGGGTTAATGTGCTGCTGTTGCACAGAGGTTTGGGCTATCACCATGGCAGCAAGCATGTCGAATACCAAGGTGTATTTCCTTCCTCCTAAAAGAAAGGTTTGTTTGTGACTTGTTTTTTTGGCCTTTGGGTTCAACTTCATTTTCAAATTGTAGGTTGAAAAGGTTTCGCTTTGACTCTTTCAAGAAGGATGAAGGTGAAAAGATGATGTTTTAGTAAATGTGAAACTGCTGTTGATCCAGTTTTAGGGAAATGTTGTTTATGTTTAGTAGCTCAACAGAGAGCAGTGAATTACCCCACAAGCACTTTTAGCAGTCCCTACAGCCAGGCAAGGCCTGCAGCCCGTGAGCGAAAGGTCACAGAATCAAGGGCTGAGGTCACTCGATGGGTTCAAGGGAAAATTAGTTGTGAGGTTCACTGGTGAACGGTAACACCCCCCCCCCCCCAACACACACACACACACACACACACACCCCGCACAGATACAGCAAGAAGCAGGGAAATTGTTTTGCATGCTGCAAACCTGAGAAAATTAATAATTAAAACCCTGCAAGGCTTCTTGTGCTAATTTAACTTCTGCAAATAATACAGCTTGCTCCTTTATTCTTTTCCCCTCAAACATGAAACAAATGCAGGCAAATCTAAAATAATTAATTTCAAAAGATGTGAATTAAAGAAAAAAAATTCCATCTAACCCTACTGATGCAATTTGCATTTTGATTTCTGCGATTTCTGCACTTTCTTTATTTTGCTCGCTCACACTCGCTCTCAGTCTCTCAAGATTCTCGCTTTAATATCAGTGTGGATCAAAAGCCTTTCATTAAGGTTTTCTGCACTCCTTCCAGCATTGTTTGGCTCCTAGGATAACAACAAAGTGCTTTCCCCTACTCCAGGGCCAGGTTAGCTGAGAAGAAAGGAACAGTTATTCCTGGGCTAAGTTCACATCAAACACAAGGGGCTCCAAGTGAGAGAAGATGAAAGCGCCAGGCCTGACCCGGAAGATTAGACCAACTCTGCTGCCAGCTCTGTAGCACCCAGGGGCCATCCTCACTCTGAGATCCTACCCCTCCTCTTCATACAGCACAATGGACTTTAGTACAGAACAAGCATAGAAGAAGAGAGTAAAAAATGAGGAGAATAGGGAGATACAAAAAGAACAGAGAAGGAAAGATAGCGAGAAGCAGTGCAAGGAGGACAAAGAAGGAGGAAGAGAAATGGATGAGCATAAAAACAGAAAAAAGAAAAATGTAATATAATTTTAGGAGTGTAAAACTGCAGACTATCCCAACCTACTTTTCTCGCCTCTGCTGCCGCCTCCTCTGACAGATAGCGGTGAGGCAAGAAATAATGCAGATTATCATAATTGCTTAAAGTGTGTGTGAATATTCATGATTTCTCCAGCCTTATTATAGCAACAAATCCACGCCACAATGAATGTAAATTCATTGTGATTATTTTACATAGTGCAATGCCCCCAGTCCTTTCCCCTTCTCTGTGTGTGTGTGTGTGTGTGTGTGTGCGTGTGCGGACTGCAGCTGGGGGTGTCAAGGTTGGGTGCTATCTCTTACTGGCCCTCATCAGCCGGCCGAGCTGTTGCCATGCATCACATGCAGAGGAGAAAAAAGTCTGTAATGTGAAAAGAAAGCAGTAATATGGTGGCATGCAAGAAGTGAGAAATGAGGACAGGATAATGGAGTAACAGCCACACTAAAAAAGCAAAGACATTTAGCAAAGAAGGGATTGCAAAGAATAAAAAGCAGGACAGGAAGAAGGGGTCATCGATTCACTGTAAAATACACTTTCCCATCAGAGTTTGGAAAGGTTTTTTTTTTTTGTTAAAATGAAAGTGAATAAAGGAAAATATAAGTACTTGATGTTGAGGTGTTGAAATTGGTTGTACAAAGAAGCGAAGCTGGGACACATGGGCACTTAACGTAATAAAAATATCAAGATAGCAAGTCCCACACGCACAAACGCGCACGTCTCCTCCTGCTCCTGTGCCCATGCGTATGAGGTGCCAGATGGCACAGGACAAATGCTCCTGAGGGGAAACAGCGCGGTGACCCCTCCCTCTCTCACCCGTACTTTCTCACACATTGAAGACACATGGAAACAGAGCCATGGTGGGGGGAAGGGGAGGGTTAAGGTTATCGATGATGCCTATCAAAGCATACGCACAGACACACACACACACACACAGAAGCTATGCACTGACTAATTCCCAAGATGCAGCGATATCAAGGCATGCCTCGACATATTCTCAGGCAGGCAAAGAATTTGAATAGCCCTTCAAAAAATTTGGCTAGCCTGTGGGCCTTCTGCACCGCCTCAAGGACAGTGCCCAACATCAAACATTAGCTGCCTTCGCTTTGTCTCCCATCCATGCCCTGCTACCTGAAGATACTATCTCACCTCTGCCTGCATGGCACACAGTGACCCACCCTCAGACCTCTGCTGCTGTGCAACAACAGGACCCATGAATCCTGTCCAAAAACTTTCATGAACAGTGGTGGTGGTTATGGGTGAGTGGTTCAGAGACAGAGCGATAGAGCCGATAGTAAGTTCAGGAATGAATGTGGGCGAAATTAGAAGAGGCAAGGCATACTGTTTTTTTTTTTTTTGGGGGGGGGGGGTGTTGGTAGTGGCTATCAAAGTACCACCATGGTATTGTACATGTCACATATGTATATATCAGTGTTTACAGCCAGTGGCTTTTTCATCACATATAATTATCATTTCTTTCATTAATGATAAAGTACAAATGGCAACATCCGCACATTGTCAGAGAAGGTAGCAGCATGTTAATGAGCCAAGGCTTGAGCCAGATTATTAAAAAATAATAATCATTTAAAGTCAAGACCAAAATGAAACCCTTCACAAATCTGACAAATACCTGTGACACAGTTACCCCTATCCAGGCTAGCTTGCAATAGGACACTTAAGTGCACCACATACCCACCTCAGCTAACAGGAATCTTATCTGTCTGCATCATCTGAAGAAATCTGGTGCATGAGTATGGAGTCCCTGTTTGGCACCAGGCTAACACTGTGGAAAACATAGAAGCGGGTTTGTGAAATCTTGCTTGGCAAGAGGTACTCAAGGTACCAGGAAGTTCTGTACACTCTTGGATCGTGCATTCTACCAAAGAGAGCTGTGTCTTAGCTTTTCCCAAAATCTATTTTAGTCCAGGGTCTTTGACTGATTGCCATTCATCCCAGTGAGGAGCTCTGATCATCCCAATAGATGCAAGAGATCACCAGTCCTGAGAATTAAAACTTATGATAAACTTTGTACTTTTGTCTACTTTAAATAGATGTTCTGGTTTAAATTTTGGTTCAACATAGCACTGATGTTTTGTTGTTACCTAAAAATATTTGAGCGTTTTTAATGGCAGGTTAATTGTTATTATAAACCTGTAATAATCATGAAAGGTCAATTGAGTAAACTTAAAAGGAAGTGAAAACTGTGATGAAAAGCTACAATTTTAAAATCTTTTGGATCATCTCTCTATTCATATCTAAATTCTTTGAGCATTGTCTGCTAGCCAGATTTTGGCAACTTGAAAACAACCTTGTCTTTACAAATATGAATCATTGCAGCGGGTAAAATATTGCCTAAACTGCGATCTTCAAATAAAGATTATTACATAATTCCAAAATTAACTGAAATTTCTTGAAACATAACCCACGTAGCCAAATCCTAAACTATGCTGTCACAGTTTTTTCACATACCTGTTCAGACGTGTCGGTGCCATCCACCAATCACAAGGCTGATGGTTCAATACATAGCTCCTCTAAGCCTACATGTCAAAATATAGTTGGGCAATATACTGAACCCCAAATTGGCCATGGCCAGTCAAAAGTTTGGACACACTGTGTGCGTCTTGTTGTTCTATGTTTTTTTTCCCCACATTCAGGTAGCAAATAGAAACTTGAGTACAAGCAACAGCTATATTCTCTATTGCTTTATTCAGTGATATCTGGCCACAGTTACATCCAAAATACCTCTGTCTTTGCATGCCTGAAGATGACCTATTTGATTTAGTCTCACTCCTCTTTCTGTGTGTCAGCTTGGAAGAAAAGGCTGCACTGGGAGGACAGGCCAAGTTGTCCCAGTGGGCTCCACCACTTATCACCAGCCTTCTGAGATTCCACCAAGATTCACCCCCTTATGAATAATCTCAGCCACAGGCACAATGGCGCATTGGAAGGGGGGTGGGGGGGGGGGGAAGCGACAGATTATTTAGAAAGACACAGGCTGGGTTGGAGATAGTTTGAGGGGGAATGAGAAAAAAAGAGAAAGAAGTGAAGGGGAGAGAAGAGAAGAGTGAGGAAGAGGGACGAGTGAGAAAGTCTTTTGATGTATTTCCCCCTTCAGTGCGGGCATCAGGGTGGATGGTAGATCCAAAGCTAGCCCCACTGCTTGAAGGGGCTGACTGGTTTATTAAACGCTCCCAACGCCCCCATGCCTCCAAGCATGATGGGATTAATGCTGGCATAACCCTTTACTTAATTCATTACAGGGGGACGCTGGCTAATTTGATTTGATATTATTTTAATAAAGTTCTGTGATGATTTGGAAGATTGTTTCAGGCTATCAGAAATAATTTTCCAGTTATTACTGCTGTTCAGGCAAGTCCTTTGATAGCAGCAGTCAGTCTTAGTGTGCAGAATACATTAGCCGTAAGTGCAAGTGCTTTAGCTACAAAGCTACTAAAGAAATACTAATAATGAGACAACTCTGAATTGCTGAGTATTGTGAAATGATGTTAAGATGTGCTGTGGGCAGGCGCCGCGCAGAACAAACATGACAGAAGAGGAGGAAGAAAAAGGGAACGAGAACAGAGAAAGAGATAGAGCAGTGCAGCAATATTTTGTATGCATTGAGCTTACACATGTCACCATTGTTAAATCTCCTAGGGATACATGGTTGCCTTTCAGAGGAGCACCAGTGCTTTGTGTTATTCATGTGATTACTGAAGAGACTACTGCTAGTGTAGGTGTCTCAGAACAAAAAGATGGTCCATTTTCCCTTTTTCATGGTCGTGGATTGTGTTTGTCAGCGCACAAATGATCAGATGTAGAGCATTAAAAATTACACAATAACAACTGTAATCTTTGGAAAATAGATAATGGTTTTAACAGACTTTTTTAGAAGTATTTGGTATATATTCCTTATACAATGAGCATTTTTTTTTTTTCTAATGTGGTTTGGTTGGTTGCACAGTAGTTTCACGGAACAATTAGGTCCTGAATCCATCTCAGTAATACATTAGTCCCTCTGCTTTAGAATAATCCTGTTTTCCACCAAGCCATTTGTTCACCTCATGTCATCAGCCTTTGCCAGTTGCATATAATCTCACTACTGTCTCTTCACCTATTTACATATTGCTCAAGATAATTGAAGACACTGTAGATGTCTCACACTATTTCCTTAAGCCTGCGTCCAGACCTTGCAAGTTTTGGAAGAGAAGGGAAAGAAATGAAGGGCCGGGGGTTTGGGGAGGGGTTTGAACTGTATAGTAGTGACAGTGTTTTTGTTTTGCTTTTTCCTTAAACCCCAAATGACACACATTTCCCTCTGAAAAGATAAGCCCTCAGTCAAAGGCCGCAGGAGATGTCTGGGACCCTGTGAAAGAAGTGGGGGAATTACCTACCAGGGGTCTGGCATGAAGGGAAGAGTGGGTGGAGGGGTGAGGATGGAGAAAGAGGTAGGGGGGTGGGGGGGTTACCCTTATTCATTAGTCCGTCTGGGGTCCAAGGCGGGGTCACACAATGTGACGGTTGTTCTCCAGACCCCCAGACCCCAGCAGACACGTTTAATGGCCACCGTTTCCTCTCCAGACAGAAAGAGAAAAAAAGGGAGGGGGACAACAGAGCTCGGAGTGAAGGTGACAGAGGGGGGATGGACTTTGACAGAGAAAGAGGAGAAGGATGAAGAAAGAGGTACAGAGAAAAAGTGAAAGCACCATAAAGAAAGAGCAGGGAAGGGAAAACTAAGATGAGCGATTCAGGCGGACCAGCATGAGAGGCATTTTTGGATCACTGAGGTTTCCATTTGAGGCACGTTGGTACCTGCCCTGGGAGGGAAATGCTAGAGGTTTCCACCTCTGCATGTGCCTTTTCTGGCTTTTTTTTCTTCACAGGATCAGCCCTTCACAGGTCACAATTTAGAACAATTATTTGGGGTCAAAGTGCATAGTTACCATGGGTAAGTGGAATTATAGAAATGTGGAATTTTGCAGTCCATAGCAAGCATGTGCAAAAAAAAAAAAAAGGAAAAGAAAAGAAGGAAAACATGGTCCCTATTTCTGTAACTTCACCCAGATTGGACAAAGGCTGGTTTAAATTAAATTAAAAACTTTACTTGACGGTCTGGACCAACATCAGCGAACCAAAAGGAACGATGTTCAACTTCCCATCACTTATGGAAATGGAATGCAAATCATATGTATATCACCCTGTATTTTTGTTCCATATGTGCGTTTTAACCAAGGCATTTGATAATGTCAAAATGTCAGAGGTGCCAGTAATAGCTAGCTTTCTTTAAGTTCATTATATCCGCTGAGATATGCTGCTCCAGGTTCAGTAGCATGGCCTCAGGCAGAAATCAATGTCTACAAAAAGGTTTTTTGATACCAAAGCAAGTAATCAAGGTTATGGAAAAGGGCACACATTAACACAATTTCACTGAAATATGCAGAGTTCATGTGCATATGTTCTGGGATTAAATCAAAAACTGAAATGTCAAGTGTAAATGCATGCAGATCCAGGCAAATAGGGCAGACCCTCTGATATCGATACTACCACTGCAAGGTTCAGTGAGGCAAAATGAATTTATTTAATGATCAGGCAGTGGATGCAAACCAAATACAATTAATGCTTGATACTTAGCCTTTCTTAAGAATCAGTTATTGCATCAATCAATTGTCATCGAAACACAAATTTCATGCAAAAATGTTAAATGTCAAACGTTAGAAAGATCCTCGGCTCTTATTTGTTGGCCGACGCCGAGCGGACGCAATGATACAAACATCAGAATTAACAGACGTCTGAACAAATCATAATGAATAAAGCCAAATGATTTTAATCTGTTGGGCAGTTAGTTGTTTTTTCCACAGCAATTTAGGCTGACACTGGGTTTAAGATGGAATTAGAAGATATAACATTAACTACATAGGTATGCTTGCCTACATCCTTCTCCAGAGGTTCCCTCTTAGTCCCTAGAGTGAAAGGTAGTAATTTGTCACTTTACGCTGGATCCAATTAGATTAATTGCATTAGACAGGCTAGTTTAGTGGAACCCCCTCCTTTGGAACTGAGAGACATGGGTTTTCTGTCTTTTTTATTCTATCTGTCCTTAATATGCTGTTTCTATCCCCACAGGGTTTAGCCATGATCTTGAAAGATTTTGTGATCCACTCTTGATTTATATATCGCAAAAAAAAAAAAGCACCAAGGGACGTAAAAATACACACTAAAATACTCTTCTTAGTGTAACCTGGACACAAATTATTGCTTTACGCTATTTAACAGCAATAAAACACCACAAATGAATAGCTGACCTGCCCAGCTACGTGTCTCAACCACGCTAAAGGTGCACAAATAAGAACTTGTTCCCCTGTAAAACCCCTCGTGTCTGCATGTTCCTCTTTAAAGTATGGTAACTAAAACATATGTTGGTGCTGTCAGAGCCTTAGTTAGTACTCTTCATCCTGCTGACTAGAGCAAAAAGATTAGGGGTCATGTCAGCTCCAGATTATTGGAGGATTTTACATTTATAAACTGGTGCTGGCTCTAATTTAACTGCACCTTCAGGGACCTTAAAGTGTGGCTGGAATGAGAGAAACAGATGTGGGGCCCCGTTAATGGGAGAATAGCAGCAATGGACACAGAGACAACGCCACGCAGGATCATCTTCTCCCTCCTCGTCTCTTTTTTCCTCTTCTGATTGGTCTTTCTTTCCTCTTTATCACATCCATACAGTTTTCTTTCCCACTCAATCTCATCTTTCCTCTCATGTCTCTTTCTCTTTCTCTCCTGTGTCCTTTTCTTATGTAAAGCTTTGCAAGACCAGACTGGATTTCATGCCATGTACTGTTGTCAGTGGGTTCCTTGCCAAGTGCTCAGTGTTCAGGGATACTACCCTGGCACTGGGGCACTGGCCAGGGCCAAGCCTTGGTAGCTTGTGCTCTGCTAAGCTGGCAGTGCAGTTGAAAGTTAAACACCTTGGACTGTGAAATCAAAGACACCACAGTGATTTGACTTGCATGATCTTTGCAGAATATTATGTCACCAAGTCCTTAGGGTAAGCTGGATGTAGTTGATAGAGATTATGGCATGTGAGAGATTCTGTCCTGCTGCTACCAGCGAATAACTCTGAAAGAAAAATCTTTTAGCCAAAAGATAGACAATAAATCACTGTACGGCATTTAATTATAACCTGAGTGAAAGTGAGAACTAACTTACTAGTTAACTGACTTTTCTCATCTTCTGAACCTCTGACCCGCTGCATCTCTGTCTTTCACATTCTTTTGGCTTCTCAGTAAGGAATGGGTCAGAGTTTAAAGGGGTTTGCTTCTCATTTATGGACCTCCAGCCATCACCATGCCTAATGACAGACAGCACCAGGTTTCTCTCCTTTTCTCAGTCTAAGAATTCTCACCATGGAAGGACAGACTGCACCACAGAGGCGTCTTTAAAGCTATAGATTGCTGGTCTGCAGAGCTGCATGAGCAGTACCTTTGTAGTGATATCCTTGATACATTACTTGTTACTAAGTTACTCTGGGATCTAACAGATTGATGAATACATTATTATATATAATTATTACATGTAATAATTATTTTAAAATTAGGTACTTTTTTTTTTACATTATGTGATGAACAGTTAATTTACATCAACCAGTCTGCTCTCTAGTAACTCATCTTTCATAGTAACTACCCACTCTATAGTTATAAATTAAGAATACAAATCATTTGAAATGTGCTTCATCACTTATCAACTAGCTCCTGATTAGTTCCTTGTTTTTTTTATTTTTTATAATTACATTAAATTAAATTGAATTGATTTAATTTTATCACTCGTGGAATCCGTTCCAGCTTGGATTTGGGAGACAGACACCATCTCTACTTTTAAGATTAGGCTTAAAAATTTTCTTTTTGATAAAACTTAATGGTTAGGCCTGGATCGGGTAACTAACCCCCGAGCCTGGTTCTGTCAGAGGTGTCTTCCTGTTGAAAGGGAGTTCTTTTTTCCTATTGTTGCCAAGTGCTTGCTCATGAAACCGATTACATCAAAAACTCATAAAAATAAATTGAACTAAATATTAAGGACTTTTTAAACTAATATTTACCTAATAATTCACTGATATTCTATTTCCCAGTATTTTCCTCTAGCATCTAATCATTTTCTAGCATATGCATGCAGACTAGGTGTTATTAGACTAATTAGTAGCTGTGAACAGCATATTAACTATGAAGCCATTCTGGATTTAATGATCACTTCCCCTCTAACAGTTCTGTTAGTAAAACAGAGTGCACGCATTTAATATGTCCATTTAAAATGGTCTGCGCATGTATGTAGACAGTTGAAATACCCATGCCTATGCAGAGCACCGGTTTAAAGTTCTGTCAAGAACTTTAAGCTCTCAATGAAAATCGGATGTTTAAGAGACAACGCTGTGCTTATTTGATAATGCAGATAAATTTCAAAGTGAACCTTTAAACATGGTTTTCTCAAATTGAAAACAGACCCAAATCATCAGGCTGAGTGAGTTCATATAATTTGTGAGCGACTGTAAAACAATAATCTGTCCCCTTAGATCAACTTACAAATAGTATTTCTGGCAAGTCCTGTTGTCACAAAGGAATCATCCTTATCCACATTAAATGACTGCCATAATTTGCCCCCTCACACGCGCACAGAGGCATATACACCCACCCCTGTCAAACAATGGCTTGGTGTGAGAGGGGCGAAGCAGTGCCTTATCAGTGGCCAATCAGTGGTTCTGTTCCATATGGCACAGATCCGGAGGCATCACATGCTCGCCGGCTTCCCAGTCTTACTGCCAGACAGGCCTGTTAATTGGGCGACAAGATCAGAGGCAATATTACAAGCCAATTAAAGCGATTGGGACAGATTGCCAAGTGATGAGCTCCACTGCGTAATTGAGAGTGTGAAGTGCTTGTCACCTCTCTCTCCTTCTCTCTATATCTGTCTCTTTCTCTCTCTCTCTGGGTCCATCTGAATAAGTGATGAGACTGCTGAGGACTGAAACTAGTTAGCGTATTAGTGATGTCACTTGAGGCCCCTTCATCATTACTCTTGGAGCAGGAGGCAGTGGATTTGGGTTAGAGGATTTGCTGCACCGCCTCAGTTTTGCTGTTACTGTAGCAAGTGGGCCCATGGCACAGATGTACCAACATCAGTGAAACTAAGGCTCTCTCTAGACCCAACCATTCAAGTTTGAGAGATTAGCTGTTTCATGAATCTCAGTTGTTTGATATCTACCATCCTCCTGTGACTTGAGATCGACTGTGCTTGTTTTTGGGTTGGTTTTGTTTTCTTGTGTGTGTGTGTGTGTGTGTGTGTGTGTGTGTGTGTGTGTGTGTGTGTGTGTGTGTGTGTGTGTGAGAGAGAGAG
>JAVDPK010002204.1:58702-70393 GCA_034780415.1 Cichlasoma orientale
TCTCTTCCTTTTCCACTGATGCCCGTGAGACACTGCCCCCCCCCCCACCCCCACCCCCACCCCCTCCCCTCCAGTACACACAGAAACACACAGAGGCACACCGCGCACATGCATACACACTTACACAAGGTTGCGCGCACACAGATAGAGAGGGAAACCCTCTATATCCTTTATGAACCCCCTGACCTGAAGCCCTATAGCCTACCAGGACCAGGGTTAGGTTGTATAGGGGAAACAGGAGGAGATGGGGGAAGGAGAGGAGAGACCGCAGTCCCAGCTGGGGTGGTGGAGGAGCATAAAACCTCCCCTCCTCCCCTTGCCTCTCTCACCTCACTCTGTGATCTCTGACCTGGTGCGAGGGAGAGGACCAGCCATGTCTGGTCCACTATGTGAACCGTACAAAATGCCACAGTTAACGCTGACAGGGAAACTTTTTGCTATGGCCCTGAATTTGCTCATTTTACTATCTATACCACTCGTGTTGTGATTTGCTGTATCGCAATTTTCCAACTGCATTTTGCTCAGAGGTGCAAATCTTGTGCCACAGGTGTTTCGGATTTTATTACCGTCAAGTCAGTTTGAATGTTGATTTGGCACCTGATGAACCGGGACCGACGTTCTTGGTTTCGCACATTTGTATTTGCTTTGACATTTTTCTGCATTGTTCCCAGTGTTTAGTGGCAGGCTGTTAATAACAGATGATGTAATTATTTGAAAATCCTAAAGCATAAGAAACAGCACACACTGATATGAGCACTACCGCATACACCTGTTCTCCTTTAAAGAGGGAAAACAAATGCTCTTGTTAAAAGAAACTCCTGGGGCAAACTGTCATGGCTGTTGATGAAAAGTATTTGTCTACAGCATGTTTTTTTTCCTTCGGTGAATAAAATAACACTGTTGCAGAGGTTTGCAAAAGCTCAAAGAGACACAGCTGCTAGTTGTTGACAGCTTGAGAAGAGTCATCTTCTTCTTCTTCTTCTTCTTCTTCATTGTGAACTGTGCATGCCTGCAGGGAAGGACATAAAGACAAAACAGTAACAGGGACCAATGCCTAGAAAAAACACACAAGTCATAAGGAGAGAAAAAAAGAGTGAGAAAGTGAAGGGGACGTCTGTATTGTGTCTGAATTTACTGTTTGTCTGTGACACCACAGATGAAGTGCTGTTGCTTTGTCTGTGTGTATACGTGTGTGTGTGTGTGTCTGTACAAGAATTTGTATGTTTGTGTGTGTTTAAGTGCTCTGGTGTTTGCATTTTTACACATCAGTGCTTTCGGTGGGTGGGACGGGGTGGTGGTGGTGGTGGTGGTGGGGGGGGGGGGGTCATCCTTCACTTGGTGCTAGGTCCCACACACCATGAGGGTTTCTGGTCCTGCCCCTGATCTGGGTCAGGGGACACCCCATTCAGATCCATTCCATCCCCCAGAACCCCCTGCTGCTTCTGTGCGCCATCATCATCCCAGCAGCCTCTTACTTCTCCATGTCAGGGATTGTTTCCAAAGATTAGACTTAATATGAATATCCATAAACAGAATGGGACTCCCAGACTGTGAAAGCTATCAAAGACATATTTGCATCTAATCCTCAAAGAACCTCCTCCCACCCCTTACAGAGCGCTCGCTACCCCTTTTGGCCCCCCGAAAAGATCCTACTAAACCTCATGCAAAAAAAAAAAAAAAAAAAAAAAAGCCATCCCCCAGCCCCAGAAACCCTCCCTTCTTGCCCCCCGGACCATCCCATCCATTCCCCAACCGTTGGGCCAGACAAGACCAGACCAATTCTGTTGGGGATTATTTGGCTTAGTGATGAATAATGGATGACCATCTCCCCTCTGGCTCTCCACCACAGTAGCACCTCTCAATTGGCCTTGGCATGGAGCCCATCACTGGCCTGTCTGGATGGCTGCTTGGCTGGCTGGCTGGCTAGCTACCCAAAGTGACTGCAATATTGGGAAAGTATGGACAGAATATTAGTTATGAATATTGAATTTTGATATCAATTCTGTCACATAGGATCAAATCTGTCTGCTGCAGGATAATGCAATTTAAATATCAAAAAGGGTTTTCGACTAAATCTATTTACTTCTAGCATTTGAAATGATAAAGAAGTGGCTTACCTTGAGTCCCATTTCCAATTCACACATTCACAAAGGTGAATCTCTTTTTTTGAAGTATTTCCTAAAAGGATGCTCACTGAACAAATTACGGTGAACAAATTACTGAAGGGTCTTCAATAAATTAAAATTTAAATTGATTATCTTTGACACTGAGTAGACCGCAGTGGCAGAGAGAGTGGTGTCCAGAGCGTGGGAGAAAGATCTGAACATTGTCCTTGCCCTGAAAAGCAAGGAAGCCACGCTTCTTTTATTCCTCCTCTCATCCTTGTTTTGCACTTTATCTCTTTTCATTCGCTTCGCTCTCCGTCTTATTTTCAATAGAGCACTTGGGGCCAAAGAGATGTCAGTGCTGTGGATACTAACACATGCATGCACACAAGGACACACCTGGGCATGAGAGCGCCAGCTGAAAGGAGACAAGTTCATCTAAAGGGCCTGGCTAACAGTAACACAGGAGGGGACGAGTCCCTTTGTGCCCCAGGTCTGCTGAGAAGCTTCTTACCACTCACTCTTCCTGAAGACAGACTCCCAAGGTGCAATTTGACAAGATGGTTTTTGTACACTCATTATTTGTGACCCCTTTTTTGTCTTTCATTTTCTTGTTTTACGGCTTTGTTTGTTTGTTTCTTTCAGCCCGGGGTAGAGTAGCCTTGGGTCTTTTGACGACAGCTGTGCTACCAAGCGCCGCATAGAAACAACACAAGTTCAACACAATGACTGACAAGCGCTTTGTAGGAAAGGAGGCCCACAATGAATGTGTCCTTACTAAAGACTACCGGTTGGCCCAATAAAGAACAGAATATTAGAGGCAGCTTGGTTCAATTGTGTCAACTGCACTGGTGTAACCAAAGTGAAAGAGTCTGGACAACTGCAAAGTCCATCAAGCAGGATGGCAAAAGCGTGAAGAGTTACCTAAAGACTGACAAATGTGTGCATCTGATGGAGAGAGTCAGATATAATAAATGAAGAGAAAAAAATTACAATATCAAAGAATTTAATAACATCCATGATCATACACATAATCTGTATCATTCTCTGTAGCGCTCATAAACTCCCCCTTGGATCTTTACATTACTCAGAGACAAGTTAAAAAAAAAATTTAAAAAAAGCTTCCAAAACATTCAAACACAGTTCATAAAGTTCATGCACCAAACTGTAAATACTGCAGGCAGAAGGAAGTATGTATAGGTTGGAGTGAGGTCGAGGTCTGCCAGGTCAAGCATGTGACTATGGCCCTGCAGTCCCTCTGCCCTCCCCCCCATCCTACTCTCTTTAACCCCTGGGCCTCAGGAATGAACCAGGAGTGAACCAGGAGTGGCAAGGCAATTCTAAGAAACTTCCAGAAACTTCCAAAGCCCTTCACCCCCTCCGCCTCGACGGTCTTAGCCTGTATCACCTCTGCAGCAGCTGGAGTGGCTCAGAGAGCTCTGCTGGCCCCTAAAGGGAGGGTTAGTACCACAGTATACACACCTTTAACACATTCAAACACACTAAAGGATCCATAGTCTATACTCTGCAATGGGTGAACGATAATAAGAAAGGATCGGGAAAGTAAACATATCTAAACCACAATAGAAATATATGTCATGGTACCTAGGCTGGTTCCATCATTCTGAGTTGGTTTAGAGTTTTTGTGATTCGTGTTTGTCACAGTTCATGTTTATTATTTCCTTATTTATCCAGTATGATGTGAGTCTCACATCATCTCAGTGTTCTGGTTTGTTTCTACTTTACAATTGTTCTAGTGTTGTGTTGAGTTTCCCTTTTTGAATTGTGTTTCGGTTCATGTCTTGATAGTTCTTTGTAGATGTTTTACATCCACTGGTTGTTATTCATACCCACTGCAGCTCTTATCTCTCTGTGTAGTTTTTTGTCTTTTGATTCCTTCCTGTTTTATTTAGAAGTTTAGTTTTCTTTTGTGTCTTGTGTCACTTTACTTTCTGGCTCTGTCTCCCACTGATTTCCTGATTGTTCCCACCTGTGTTAATTGCGTCTCACTCCGCACCTGTCATCCTGTTGTCTAATCAGTCCTCTGTGTATATATAGTCCAGGCTTCGCTGTGTCCTTTCTCAATACATTTGTTATGCTCCCCTCTGTTTCCACACCTTAACACTATACATGTAAATAAGTTGGCATTTGCTAGGAAAATCTAAAACCTTATATTTGTTGGACTGATATGACAGTGGTTTCAGTGTTCTCATCTAACTCTGGACGAGCTAATATAGCCATTGTCACGGTCCCCAAGTCTTTTTTTTAATATTGTTTCTTAATTGTTGTGTTTTTTCTGCTTTGTGCTTTGGTTACAGTCATTGAATACGTTAGGTTCATTATTTCAGGTTTTTTTTTTTTGCCTCCTCGATGTATTGTCAAGTCTCAGTCTGTGATGCTCCCCTGTTATTTATTTCCTGTTTTATTTTGGTAGCCCCGTCCTGTGTGTTTAGCGTTCAGTCCTACTTTCCCTGTCTCGTTTCCTCAGTGAGTTTCAGCTGTGTTCCCTGGTGTGTCTCAGCTCCCTGATTACCTGGTGTGTATTTGTGAGTCTCCCTCTGTTCTTTGTTGCGTCCTCCATCATGATTGTGTATTTCCCCGCTCAGTGTTTCCCGCTTCCCTGCAACCGTGTTTATTTTGTATTCTTGCAAGTAACAGCATTAAAGCTGCTTTTTTGAGTTCATTCCTGTCTCCTGAGTCCTGCATTTGGGTCCACATGCTGCCTGCCACACAGCCATGCATGACATCCATACTCACAAACAGAGCTGATATTTAAAAGTGCTGATAATTAAAATACAATGTAAAGATTATCCTAGTGTTTTCAGGAATAGCAATGCAAAGCACGTTTAAGTTAAATACAATTCAGAGTGAATAACTCCGAGGCTCCCTGTGAAGAGTGACATAGTTTAGCAGCTATAAATTATGTTTTTGTGGAGTTACTGTCCAGCTTTAACTGGCACTGAAATATGGTGACACGATGAGGCCAGAGGGATGAACTTTGATTCTTTATTCACACGACAGTAAACACGCGCTCTGCTGTCTCCGGTTGCACACACAGCGTCCAGCTCACACACGCAGACACACACGCAGGTGAAGTGAAAAGTACACGCAATTCAAGAGGGTATGGATAATTTGACCTTGTTCTACTGGCCATATAAATTGTGCCAGTAGCGTGGAAAACGCACACGTATCCACACACAAATGTGATAATCGTGGACTAACATAGACATATGTATCATTCGCACCACCCGTGTACTTACATACATGTAACTGAGCGTGGCACACACAAACACACATGTAAACAGAAACACGGGGTCACTCTAAGCTCCGTGCACAGATTCAAGGTTAGATCAGTCTGTATCTCAAATCTGCTGCCCCTTCCTGCTCCATTTTTCCTCACCCTCTCCTCTATTCCAATCACAGATGCTTTGGAATGAGACAACCCTGTAGTGCGCCAAAGGAAACCCTTTCATGGATCGACCAACCACATACTGATACCATACAGTGCAGCGTTCATTGAGATAGTAATGACTCTTACATATGTAATGGTGTGTTCATTGCAAAGCAGTACAGACATTTATGGCGCTGGGATACGAGTAATATGCAGTAAATATTTTAGGAATGGTAATATCTATCCTGATTTTGCACCATGAAACCAAAAGGGGCCACCCAATTATGACCAGCGCCATATTCAACAAATTCTTTCCCCCTCACCCCTGTCCTTCTTTTTCACTGTGAGGTCAAAGTTTTCACCTTATCTGGAAGCCATCAGCAGTGCCAGTCCCACCTCTGTGAGTCATTTAGTTGAAAATGTTGCACGTCGTTAAAATCCTTCTCTCTGAGTCTGAGAAGTAGGAAAAAAGAAAGGAAAAAAAATATTACACACAGAGACATTTAAAGCAATACTTCACAAACGAGGTAATCCAGGTCTCTGCCAAGATTTCCCCTGCCAGTTACGGCACATATTGTCTAGCAGGCAGACTACAACTCAGATGTTGTGAAGGAGAAGGAGGAGGAGAAGGAGGGGGTTGATTCTGCTGTGATCCAGTTTACTATTTTGGCTGGGGCTTTCTTCTCGCTGTGTGGTCATGGGGAGATCGGCGGAGCCAGCAGGCACTGAGGACACTGGCTGGCCGCAGCCCGACACAGAGGCCACATGGTCATAGCAAGAAGGAGACAGAGGGAAGAGAGGGAGAGGTGCATGGAGAAAGGCGAGCGGAGCTATGGGGTGAGGAATGTGGGTTAGGTTATTCTGGTTTTTTACTTTTATGTTCTCACATTTTCTCATTCTCATCTCTTGTTCCTCTCCCATGCCATTCTCAGACACTTCCTCTTCAGCCTTGCACTTCAACTTTAGCCATCTCAGCCCAACTAAACTTCAACTTTATCCCTCCATCCATCCGTCTGTCCCTCTTTTCTCCCTTCCCCCCTTTGCTCTCTATCTCTCTCTCCTCAGACAGACACAGCTACCCTCCTGGACGTTTCCTTTCTGCTGGCCTGCCCCAACAAAGGTGCTCAGTCATGTGAAACCTAATCTCCAGCCCCCCAAAACCTGACCCTTGACCCCTTCAGTCTTCACACAGCCAGTGGGGGAGGGGAGCCGAGGCAGGAAAGGGAGGCTTTTGGGAAAAGGTCACATTCCCAAAGACACTTTTGTGTACGCACGTGTGTGTCTCTGTGAGCGTGCAAGCACCCAATCCATTATGTGGTTTGTGTTCCTGAGTAAGCATGTGTGTTTGATTCTCTGTCTGCATACAAACATGCATGTGGGTACATTTTCCTTTATACCCCTCTGTACTTAACTGCCTTTTAAATTTCCGTGTGTTCTATACATGTCTGTTGTATAGTAGATATAAGCATCTGCGTGCATAGTCACACTGTACATACATATGTGCATGTTTATGAGAAATCACTTTCAGCCCTGAAGCATTGCTGCCCATAGACAAAACACAGACTTTGTTTTCCAGCCAGGCCAGACCTGCAAGTCTTGTCTGGGCAGAGCTCTCTCCTTCAACCCTATAATGGCAATCCTCAGATCTTTGTGCATGTGTGAGTGTGTCTATGAAACACTGGGTATATGTGTGAGGCACTGGGTGTCAGCTGTCCTGGGTGATTAGTGCTTTTATATTGTTCCAAGGAGTCCGGACGAGGCCCCCTCTTCACTGCACCCCGGCACAGCTGCAGTCTGCTTCGCCATCTCTGCTCTTCAGCCTTCTCCTGTGCACCAACACTCGTGAGTTAGACTCAAACCCAAAAAAAAAAAAAAAAATGAGCCTGAATCAGAGGCAAGAACTGGAACAACAGACACAGGCAAAAATTAAGCATGACATAACGCAAATAATATATAGAATTAATGAAAGGAGGGTTAGGAGAAATAAAGAAGCACAATCCAGTGATAGCTGACACATAAAGGAAACAGAAGCAATAAAAAAAAAAGGAGTGAGGCAGAAGAACGGAGGGAGCGGTGGGCAGGGAGAAGTAGCATATTGGGAGGATTACAGAGTCGATTCAGTGTGCCTGCTATTTGCTGGACAAGCTCTCCGCAGCTATGCTTGGAGGCCTTTTTGAGCATTAAACACACGTGAATGAGAAAGATTAATTATAGGAAAAGTAAAAGAGGGAGGTAGTAATCTTTATCTTTACAGCAGTGTCTGTGAAGTGTTTTAATTAGCATAATAAACAAATACATTTTTGCCTTCAACCAAGAACCTTTGTATCCCTCTAAGATTAGTATATCACCTCTTTTTATTTTCTCCTACATTCTTTTGCAAACAAAAAAACACATTTGATGAACTAAACTAGTCTAAGAAGACTATAAGGATTATTTTCAACATGACAAATGTTAATTTTAGGAGTTAAGGACATACGTCTCCGTAGGGAAGAGGAGGAAAGCAGGGAATTGTAGGCGAGGGCCAAGAGTGTGCTATGGGAAAAGTATGTCTGCTATGCATGGGTTGATTGGTGGCAGGATTTGTGGACCAGAGCATTGTTGTACTCCTGACATTGAACTTGGGTGATCTTAGACTAGTGGGTGGGAGTAACCCCCCCTTGCTAAAGATTAGAAGTGTATGTATGCAAGAACACACACAGGGTTCCTCTCTCCCAACACCCACCCAACCAGCCTCACTTCCTTGCGACTCTGCTTTATCTCAACTGTCAACACCTGGCCTAAGCAGGAACCTCTCTCTATCTGTGAACTTTAATCTGGCCCTGCTAGGCAAACAGCACCAGGCTCGGACAAGAAAAGCGATTAGTCTGTCACATTGCCCTCCAGTGCTTCAGCGGGGTTAGGAGGAAAGGGAGTGGTCTGAAAAAAAAAAGATGATTTGGATGTAGGCACATGTATAAAGAAAGATAAAGGATGATAAAAGCGAAGACCAGAGGCATGCTAGGGGAATAGTGGGTTAAGGAAACTTTTTTTTTTTTGGGGGGGGGGGGGTGAATAGAAGTATGCAGGAGATATAACACAGATATTTAGCTGACCTGACAAGGCCACTGCCCATAGATAGGACGGTAAACCTCCACCCTGATGTCTTGTGATCCAAGCTGAGCCATGCAATCATATCTGGGCACCATGGAATATATTAAAATGTTTATGTATGTGTGTTCTGGATACTACTAATAGTTGTATACAGTACTGCAATTTCTCAGAGAGTGACCATACATATACCATGATTTAAAAAAAAAAAGTAAATAAAAGCATCTAATTCAAATAAGTATGTAATACTTTTTATTATTTTTCAAGACAAAATGGCTGAGTGAAGAGAATAATGCAGACAACGGCTGAAAATATAGTGGCATCTCCATAACTGAAAAAAAAAACCCCAACAAATTCTGTAAGTCAAGCAAGAACTTGTAAATGTTGGTCAGTGACCTTTGGTCATCATAAAAATTAAGCCATCACAATTCATCAGGAGAGAGAAAACTGAACTGATTTGTTTTGCAGTGACTGCTCTGAATGGAACATGCGCGTGTGTAGCCATAATAAATAATGTCAACCAATGCCAAAGGTCAACTTCAAGTTCAGGTCAGAACAAACAGCTTGAGAGTAAATACACAGGATGAAGTTAGACTGAAAACCTAAATGTACCTCAGTATCGGATAACATGTACCAAACTTTTCTTATGATTTCAGTTATTTATAATATGCCTTGCATATGAGATGTACCATATTTAAATTATAAAGCACCGTGGTTCTTTTGGCAATGAAAAAAAAAATGTAGCAAAAAAAAAAAAAATCTTTCAGATTTATGTTGAATTGATTGCATATGACAAAATGTCTTTTCAAAAAACAAACAAACAAAAAAAAAAACAGCTGGAATGTTTTTAGGTGGTACATGATCAAAGACAGTAAAAACTTTTCTACCAATAAAACCCAACAATAGCTTGTATTACTGCATATAAAATGGCAGGAGAGAAAAATATATAAAACAAACTAAAAAGATATGTACAACCACCTGTGTTTACCTCATTGTGGTCACTCCAGCGGGACTGCCTGAAAAGGCCATCATATGACCTCTCACCCTTGGGGAACACCACATTTTATTTTTCAAAAACATACTTATTTTCAAGCATACAAATTATTCACACTATATTATCCTGCCAAATTAAGAAAATATACGGTGGCAGCTTGTTGGGATTTTTTTTTTTTCACTACAGAAAAAGGGTACATTGAAACCTTTAAAGAGTACAGGCAAAACAGTTAAAAATACAGGCTCCAACATAAATACTATAAGTGCCTACACTAAGTGAACATTAATTTCAAATACCATTCTAAATACAGGAAAAAAGACCATAAATGTGTTTTGAACATAGGAACTTACATGAGTGTGCAATTTCCTATGTATTTTAAGTTCTCTCTATATATTTATATATCATAAATCTTTCCCCAATGCAAATTTTTGTTCAACCTGAAGACTTGTGTATAGTAAAGGCAAAAACATGAGAGACATTACAGTTCATTACATAGTGATCAAGCCCTGGATGTCACCAGGACAGAAAAGAGAAACAACAATAAACAATAAAAAAAAAAAATGAAAACAAAATTTAAATAATGTTCTCCCCAAAAGATATGGATGTGTTACTTTAAAAAAAAAATCAACACATTTTACTTATCTGTTTAAATCAAATTTGTAAATTTTTTATTTTTCTGTACTGAGCAGTATATTTCTATAGTTTGACGTATGAAGCAGGATATTTCTATGGCAGTTCCTGCATTAACACCTCCCAGAGCCAAACTGATGTTTAGTTCCCGGAAGAAGACATGGCTGGCAACAGTTTCTAGTTCAACTTTTTTTTTTTTTTTAATTCTTTTTTGTTTTTAATGCAAAGCAATGACACCACACTAATCTGTCAGCATAAGAGCTAGTTTTCCCTTGAGCGTCCGACTGTAAACTGGGAAAATTGAACAGTGCACGTAGGTAGTCCCAGATCTGAAATCCGGTACTCATTTTATACTCAACCGTCTGTACCTCCGATTAGAGAGACAGATACAGAATCCAAGGCAGAGTGACAAGTGCTATATCATCAACGATGGCAGGGAGTGAAGACTAACAAAAATATGGCTACTACGCTTAGGTCTAGACAAACTAAAAAAGAAAGCAAAATGTAAAAACATAAAACCTTGTCTGCAAGGGACAGTTTGCTGATTTTTTTTCATATTCTTGTCCTTTAAAATTTAGATTCACATTTTGGATTTCAGTGTGAATTGTTAAAAACTGGTTTCAGATTGCTAAATAGTTTCTAAGATCTAATGTGAGAAATAACACTACAGGGACATAAACTTTTGAATTGTAGAGACACCTGGTAAACCCACTCCCCACTCACTACCCTGAACGTCATCCACCCTTATGCTCTTACACCCACCCAAACCTCACCCAAAAATCTGTCTGGCTTACAACAACTAAATCCCACACTGGGGTCTTCGAGTGGCTGTTGTCTATACCGCCCACCTGGCTGACACTGAAGAAACGTTACTCTGTGCTACTTACAAAAAAACACTTGCAAACATTTAATTATCAAAGAAAAGAAACACTCGGGAAAATTAAGAGCTTTATGTTGGTTCAACGACTCGTCAGAGTACCCTCTCAGTATGGTACACATGTACCAAAAAAAAAACATAACTCACTTGGGCCAAAACTCTACACCAAACTCCTACTTCTTTTAGCATGTAACATGCCCGTAAACAGAATTGTAATCTTGGAAAAAAAAAAAAAAACCTACAGGAGGCAAGCAGATAAATGATTTATCAGAAATACACATAATCTGTTTTTTTTTTGTTTGTTTGTTTTGTTTTTGTTTTTTTTTTTGTTTCAGCTGGTTCTCTATGCTCCACTAAATCAAAAAACACAAGAGTCGTACAGGTGCTTGATGCAAGGACCTGCTTATTTCACATGTGCACAAAATGTTGTGTAATCTTTTATAGCTGAAACTCCGAGCTTATAGCAAAAAGGAGGATTAACTAATGCAGGTAAAATATCCAAGGCACTCTTTGTTGTCATTTCACACCATATTGTTAATTTCATTGCTGTTTGTAAAAGAAATACTTAATGGCGCTAGTGCCCAGCATTTCATAGGCAGCCCAATTT
>JAVDPK010002204.1:70466-86497 GCA_034780415.1 Cichlasoma orientale
ATATAACTTATCTAAATGTTGCATGGAAAATCTTTCACAAAGATCAGTTTTTAAGTGTGACCCTGCTTGTCTTGATGTTTTGATTATATGACACTGCCCACTATGTTTGAACTCAAAACTGTACATGATATGTAAAACAGTATGTACTGTATGCAGCATGGGTTTTCATAACTCATTTTTTATGTTGAAGAAATCAAAAGTATCAACAGCAACACGTGTACAACCAAACCCACCAGCTGAGGACAATTTTCTCTCTAGGTAGCCAAAACACACAGAGCATGCTGTCCAGTTACAAAAAATACAAAACGTGTAAATTATTGCACAATAGAAAGGCTCAAAAAGTTTTAAGTGTGATGCAATAGTATTGCCCCAGTAATGGATCATGCATCTAGCTTCTTCCAGTCGGGATGAGAACAGGGCTGTACTGTGTACTGGTGTCTAACCCTGTTGTCCTTTCCCCTCACTTATCGGCTAGTTAGCCAGGGTTGCTTTTTAGCCAGGGGAGCTGAGAGAGAGCAACCAGCATGCTGCTCTTTACCTACTCAGTCTTAATGTCATTAGCCAGAGGGCGGTCGCTGTGCCACTTTTTCATGTGTTTCTCCAGAGTGCTGTATACACTGAAAGGCATGTGGCAGATTTCACATTTGTACACGTCCTTGCCCATCTGTCCATGGGTCTTCATGTGACGGGTGAGCTTTGAGCTCTGTGCACACGCATAGCTGCACAGCTCGCATTTGTAGGGCCGCTCTCCAGTGTGACTGCGTCGGTGCACTGTCAAGTTGCTGCAGTTCTTAAATACCTTGCCACAAAATTCACAGGTGTCACTGCGGCGACCATCCTTTGAGCTCGGCCTGCCATTGCCGCTGCCACCGTGGGGAGTGCTGGCCCCACTGCCGGTGCCGCTCCGTACTGACGCGGCGCGTTCCCCGTCCAGTTCGCCTGGTGGAGTAGAGAAGCGCAAGCTGCCATTTTCTGAAGAGTGCTCAGATGAAGACGCGAAGGGTGATTGTCTGGAGTCCCCACCTGTGAAGCTAATGAAAGGGTCCTTGAGTTGCCGGGAGGCAGCGTAGCCAGCTAGCCACTGAGAGTAGACGTTCTCCGTGTTTGGGATTGTGGGTGTGGGGGGGTCGAGGTCTTTCTCTACCTTGATACGCTTGGACAGGGGACTGAGGGAACCAGGACTGACCCCTCCACCCAATAGCTTCCTGGACAGGCTGTCATTAGAAAGAGGTCTCAAGCCATTGATGGTAGTATTGGTTCCATCATCTGCCCGGTCTGACTCCATGACTGAGTCTTCATCATCAGGCTCCCTGGATAAGCTCCGGCGGTGTGGGTGTAGGGCCTCACTGTTCTGGTGGTGTCGGGCCCCTTCTAGCCTCAAGCTAAAACGATAGTCATTCCTTCCCTCTTCTTCTTCTCCAGGCTTTCTCTCAATCTCCTCCTCCTCCCCCTCCTCCTCCTCTTCTTCCTCCTCCTCTTCCTCCTCTTCTTCCTCTTCCTCATCATCCTCATCTTCCTCCTCCTCCTCTCCATTTTCAGGCATAAGGCCATTGTTCTCACTTTTGAACTTTGCCACCACTGACTTGAGTGCATCTGTGGCACTGCCCATCAGGTCACTCGTGCCAGGTTCAGGGGAGCTAGCAGTTGAAAGGCCATTATCTGACTTGGCATTAAGCACTGAAGACTTGGTCTGACAGTGTGTCTTCATGTGACGTTTTAGTTTGCTAGCCTGTGTGCAGGCATGGTTACAGAGGTGACACTTAAATGGCTTTTCCCCCGTGTGGCTACGCCGGTGAACGATAAGGTTGCTCTGGAACTTGAAGGTCTTCCCACAGAACTCACAAGATTTTGCCTTGAGAGGGGTGCTCGATTGGACTGCATTTGATACAGGATTAGGGGTGGAACGTGAGCCAGAAGGTGACTGAGAGGTGGAGAGGGGAGGTGTAGCTGAAAATGGGGGCTTAGAACCTGGCTGGAATGGCTGCAGCAGCCGTTGCATAGGGTTGGGTCTGTTAGGGGAAAGAGGCGGAGAACCTCCGGTGGCATTGCCAGCCAGCTCACGTAGACGTCTAGAGAAGTCCATGCTCTGAGGGGCTTCTAATGGCACAGAGTTCAGCCTCATCACCCTGTCAAACGCACTGGGATGGTGTGTTGCCAAGGCTAAGTCATCAGGGCTGAGGTGATGGCGAGGTGGTGGGCTGAATAGCGGTGGCGTTCGGGGATAGCGGCCCTCGCGAGGTGTGGACGCCGAATCCCGACCGGACCCAGAACCCGGCATTCTTAGGAGGCTGTAAGGACTGCCATCAGCCAAGTGGACGGCATGAAGGGGGGGCTGGGAGGAGTTACAGTCACCCCCCATTCCAGGAGCTGCAGCCACGCGAGGGGTGAGGGGGCTGCCAGGCTCACTCTCCAGGTAGATGCGGAAGCCATGGGTGTTCTGGGCATGCTGGAGCAGGAACCAGGCACTGGTGAAAGGCTGTTTGCATGTGGTGCAGGTGTAACTGCTGGGCTCATCTTTATCTGACAAAAAGGAACACACAGAGAGAAAATACATTTAAACTGAGCCATTCAAATTATAAAAGGACTTGAGCACCTTTTTTAATGCCATATATTACATAACTGCAAAATTATTTTAAAAAAAATGATGAAAGCGAGGTTTTAAAACAGGTAACAAAATGTTGAATATACTCATCAAAAACCAGGAAAATGTAGTATGAAGTATCCTCTGATATGTAACACACCTGTGATTACTTCTGGCCAGAACTATTACGATTAGAGAGAGGTATTGAATAAAATTTAAAGAAACGAAATTGTGCAGTGGCACTGCAAAAGTGCGTGAAAATATTGTTAGTAAAAACCGCTATTGCACAATGTGACAGCTATAAAACGCAAAACTAAATGTGAATTTTGATTAGACACTTAACAAACCTGAAGATAAAACACAATTATAAGAGATAAGCAGTAAATACACAAATTACACAGTCAAGGAGGCATAGGAATATTTCAAACAATAATTGACTTTCAATAGCACTTGCACACTGACCTGAGATTTGCCTGACAATGCGCGCCTAATCTCGTTAAAAACACTCATCTCCCCTCCAAAGCCTTGTTTACAGAATTAGCAGGGCTAAAGTGGGACATGTATCTGATGCTGCATATTAACATTGAATACAAATAAGAGGTCACATGTTAATAAATTGTACCAGCGTTTATCACAAAAAAACACATTCACAGCAAAAAGGAAGCGAAGAGGAAAATTGGTTGTGTGTGTTTGTGTGTGGGCTGGGAGGCGCCTATGAAAATGCATTTCATGCATTACTTTTCTATTTCTGATATTTCATGCTTTATGGATTTATTTAAATCCTCTCAGGTGAATAGAAAAGGAGAAGAAGGAGAAAGAAGAAGTGAGAGATATGCAAAATAAGAAGCATCCGCCACTTGCAAATGTGCTGCCTCTTTCATCTTTTGGGTTTCTTATCCTTTCTTCTCCTTTTTCTTCTTTCACTCGGGGGCATTTTTCTGAAGTCATTTGCCAACACTGAACCCAAACCACGGCCATACTGTGTTAGAAGAGGGAAAACAAGGGAGCGGGAAAGAGGATGATAGGCCATGTGTGTCTGATTGAAACTATGGGTGATCCCTAAGATGGTGGATGGACAGCCTTGCATGTTTTAAGCCTTCTATTGCTGAGACAAAGGGGTGAAAGGGGGCAGAAAAATATGGTGACAGTCTAGAAAAAAAGTGGGATGTGGTGGATGAGCAACATGGGGAACAGATTGGTGTTTTTTTGGTTTGTTCTCTATCTTATGTGTCCAGAGTCAACGTGGCCCCCCTCCGAACAATCTCACTTAAAGACCAGAACACAGCTAAAATGTGCACCCAATCAAACCTCCACACAAACCTTTTTCTCTTGACTGAAAAGAGTTGGAAGGGGGTATACTGGTAAATTATGGATCATTACAATCTGCAAAAATTACAGTTAATTGCTGCCACCTGCAAGGGGCTTTGACCCACTATGGAATTTTTCCATCATAAAAAAGCCATTTGCCCATACACATTTTTTCTCCCTCTCTCATAAGCACAAATAAAAAATGTGCCCATTACATTGACTGTGCTGTATGTATGTTGCCTTATGTGCGCGTGTTTTATAGCTCTAAGTAGAAAGCCCCGTGTCACTTGTAAAACAGTTGCAATAACCTGGCCTCTCCCGCTCACTTTGCTTTGATTCAGCGTACCCGCTTCCTCATCCCTGTCTTAATGTGTGAGCACAGACTATATGTGCACGAGGGGGGAAAATAGATTTATTTATTTTTTTCTGTTGTTGTGAAGGGCAAGAAAGAAGAGAGGGGCTGGCTAGGATGCCGTCCTCTTCTGCGAGACACATCCACGTCTGCGGAGGAAAGTAAGCACTAAAGGATCGTGGAAGTGGAGGAAGGAGGTAGGGGGAAAGGAAGGGAGCAAAGGAGGAAGAGAATTGTGGCGTGAAGGAGACATTCCTAATGACAACCCACCATATTTCTGAAGGACACAAGAGCCACAACACAGCACTTCAAAGCCAGTAGTCAATTCATTTTCTTATGCATCAAAACCAGCATGTCTTGTGCTATGCAATCACTAGTCCATCTATAGACATTTGACAAACTGTGTTCATGCCACAAGCAGTGATGATAATTGTTATTCCCATCCAGGCAGTGGACACATTGATGGACATCAACAAGCCAGACCAACACATGCCCAGATTTACAACAATGGCAAAGAAGATATCTAAATAAGCCCACTATTGTCCTTAATAGCTGTCCTCAAAGGGATGGAAGGACAGCTTTTCAAAAGGATAAAAGACATTCTGACGAGGCGTTTGATGGCCTTTAAGGTTTTTTTTTTTTTTTTTTTTTTTTTTTCTCCTGCTTGTATGGAGCAGCACAGAACTGTGCGAGGGAGGAAGGATGATCTTATAAACGAGTCTGTCCTCTAATAGAATAAAGGAGAGTTCCCCCTCACTTTCTCTGTCTGTTTCTCTTCTTCTAGTAACTTTAAGTCTGTGCTGAGTTAGGGCTGGAGAGCAGGAGAGCAAGAGAGCTGGAGCTAATGCTGAATCTCCACGTCCCTTTGAAATAGGATCAGCAGAGAGGAGAAACCACACTGACAACCCCTTAGCTGCCATTTCATGGCAGGGGCTGAAAGAGGAGACTGTGAAGGAAAGAGGAGACAGGAAGAATATAGAAGAAGTGAGAAAGGGCAGGTGGTTTGGGAGCAAAGATTTAGAAGAATGACGGAGAAAAGAAAAATAGAAAGTAGAGGAGGGACAGTCAAAGGCACTGAATACGGGGGTTAACAATTTTTCGCAAAGCCATTTCGATGCATTGCAACACAAAGCAGTGGGAAGCTATTATAGTGATATTAATGGACACTGCGCTGATATCAGGGAGAGACGATTTGATCTAGGGCTCACGCGAGGAGTACTAGGCCAACTGCTGCAAGGGCGGAAGAGAAATTATGATTACTCAAACAGCAGATAAGGTAGCCTCACAGCATACTCGCAAAGCCATCCTTCACAACAATGTTGACCAAGCAAAGCCACACACAGTCCAGAAAGTCTAGGCGACTGAGGGATACACTGTTTGTGCATATTGCTCTATTGTTAATGGCCCAGCCCCCATACCTAGTGTTCTTCGCACTCTCTCAACAATGTGCACTTACACGGAGCAGCCATACCACCCTGTTCCACTTTATCACGCCAACCGCAAACAAACAAATCAACAGACGCCAAGACAGCCCAATGACCAACTGCTGGCAAGTTACAGATGCACAGCTTTCGCTTCCTAACTTACCACCCACAGATGTACTGTTTACAACTTTTAGTCATACTATAAAAAGTTAGACTTCAATGACCTCCATTTTTTTTTTTTTTTTGTCCTTGACCGATGGTGGGCTAAGGCTGTCCTGGTGTGACCATGCAGCTTTCACTGATATTGGTCATTTAGCTAATGGAGGAATGAGCTAACAGGATTAGCTCGCTTGCCTTACAAAGGAGGAGGAAGCCACGGAGACGGAAGACATGGGGGACACAGCATGTCACTGCCATTTCCCAAAGTTATCAGTTGCTATGACTCGAGAGAGCACTCACACACACCTGGAAAGTGATTATGCTAATAGAAGGTCTTTGCCAATTTTCATAAGTGTTTATAGATGTTGGAGCGAGTGCCTTGGGAAGATGGAGGGTTGTCAATACAGTGCCTCTTAAAAGTGCCTCAGCCATAACTCCTGTTAATGTGATTACTACTCTGTTTATGTCATTAGGGTACTCGCAGTCAGGGACTGGACAGGGGTGAAGGGTGAAGCAGGAGAGGAGAAGTTGAGAAAAAAGACGGCCTTCTTCAGTGTGCTGCTTTTTCTGCATTCGTTCTCTTGCACACAACTTTCAGCTCAATTAACAGAAGGACTATAAATTTTCAGCTGCAGCTTCAAAGAGTAAGTGAAGGATTTTTCATGTGTCTCATACATGTCGATGAAACCTGATAGAGCAAACGAGCTGGCCTTGACCTTCTTTCTTACTCGCATGTATCAATCTGTTTGTCTGTGCTTCTCTGCCACAGCCACATACACCCAGCTCTTTGTCCGGGCCAGGCTCGTTGTGGCGTGCTAAGCCACTGGCCATAGACAAAAGGCTTGTTTGACAAACACTTGTTCCTGAGACAAAGCCGAATGCAGGAAATGCAGTTTACTAAACAGAAAACCAGCCAACACTGGCTGGTGTTAGAGTCACACATTACACAGTTGGGAGAAGCTGATCATTAGACACTACATAAAGCACAAATGGAGAGAAAGTGAAAAGGAAACATAGAAAGAGGCAGTGAGGGGGAAAAAAAATAATGGAGAGCAAAAACAGCAAAGGATGGGGAAAGACAGAGGTAGGCTAGGAGAAGAAAAGCAGCTGGCATGAGCAAGACAGGGGAGGGAGAGCAGATCTCCAGATAAAGATGCACGGTGGTCTTTGAAGGCCTGTGCCAGTATAAAGTAAGCCGCTGGCTGTAGCTTTGTTCCCAATCAGACTTTTACACTTCTTACCTTTCCTTTCTCCTCATGAAAGGTGATAAGCGCAACAGTAGGAGTTTCTTTCTGAGCCACTAAGAAACCATTATGGACAGATGGCACCCACACAGGGGCCAATGAATGCATGGGCCGTACACAGTAGACAAATGTGTGCGCGCTCTCATATAATTTTGTTTCTCATTTTGCATGCAAGTGCCTTTTTTAATCAGCATGCACACTCATTGTTGGAGAGAATCACCACATGGCTGTTTCCCTGTTGTATCCATGCATTCGTGTCTGTGTATTTGTATTCAACACATTTGCCAGAATAATTTTTAAAATTAGCATCACCCTACTCTGTCTGTTTCCCCGCATAACCTTAGTCCTTTTGATCTTTTCTCGGTTGAACTGTGTTTGAACTGATCATCCATCTACCCGTCCATCCATCTCTCTCTCCATCTATCATTCTCTCCATCCATTCATCCACTCCAACTAAGCGCAGCTGGACAGCTTCGTGCTTGGGTGCGGCTTGGGTCCGGCAGACCTTATAATAGGCAGGGCAAGCCGTGTCTCTGATGCAGATCATTATTTGCTCTCTGCTTACCAGTGACAGTGGGAGGCCACGCACTATTGTTTCTCATCCTAGCTCTAATAGTACAGTGAAAAGACCTCTGGGCTTCTAAGCTTAACCAGTCTAATTAAATGGACCATCGCTTATGTAAGCATCCACAGAGATTATTTATTGAGTTGGGATCTGTTTCACAGGATCAAACCACCGTCAACAAAAGCCAATGCTCAGTGGAGAAGGTATTAAATAGAGGACGTGAATCAAAGAAACTGCAAACTGCCAAGTGTCAGTTTAAGCACACATATCCAGGTACATAAGAAGACTTAATCAAGCAGGAGTATTTTTGGACTCGGGCAATATCCCAGATGGGTGAGAAGTCTCTGAGCACTTCAGAGGGGAAATGTAAAAAGTGTTCTGTCAAAGAAAAGATATGTCTCAATAAACGGCAGCTTAGGGGGAGGAGAGCGGAATAAAACAGGCTAATGAAGAATATAACACAATATATTAGAAGCCAGTGGAATACAAAAGATTACAGTAAAATACATGAACATTTTTGGGTTATACAACCTTCAACATTCAGATGAGTGCATCTGTGTCTTTTCTTACAAGCATCATCTGCGTTTCAAGTGCAATGACAAGATAGCCTTCGTATAACATGAGGCCAGCAGCCTGGGCTTTACTATCTCTGCACAGCTCAGCTTATGACAGGCTGCTATCCCTGCAGAAAGGATGGAGGGGGACCATGGAGGTCGACTAGCTGCACATTTCTGCATAAATCTCTAGATAGATAGCATCAGGAGAAGAGAAACAGGGGAAGGAGGCAGGCAAGCAGCAAAGGATGATAAGGCCCCCGGGGCAGGGCATTCGACACTGTCAAAACTGTTTCGTCTCCGGCTATTGGATGAGTGGAGCGCGTTATGAGCCTGCATACCATTTGCCAGGACGCGATTCGGCTTCACCGGAGCATACAGGGCCCTGTATCTGACCCCCCCACCCCCCACCCCCAACAGAGAGATGGACAAAACATCACAAACACCACATGGAGGGACTGTGAAGATCTGATGTATGCATATTGAAGTCACGTTACAGAAGAGCAAGTGCAGACTTGAAAATTTTTCTTATTTTATACTTCTTGTTGTTTCCTTCCCTTCTTCTACTTTAAAGTCACACAAACACTATAGCAAAGAACGAGTCTGCTCTGTTTGTGTCTTTATGTACTTCATTTATTCCACAAATAATATTTTATTTGCTCTCTGGATGGAGCATAGACTAAGCTAGGCTGCAACACCCTTGTATCATTTATGAAAAAGAAATTTCTTGCTTAAAGACGGTTAAGCAGTCCCTATGTCTTCTTGTAGATATCAGCATCATCTAAAGCTTAAAAAACAAAATACTCTCTCATCATAAGCATTAAAAGAAGACATTTTATCAGTATAACGTTGGCATTTATGGTATTTTGTCCTCCCCCTATTCCTGTAGTGCTGTAACGAGGACCAGGTTAAGTGAAACGTGTGGCATAAGGGTAAAAAAAAAAGCAACATGAGGCAAAATCGGCATTCAGTACAGTGCGCACTCCACATGGACTTGCACAAACAGCCAAACATAAATAATAAATTAAAAGTAGGGGTAAAACACAAAGCAGATGAAAAATAAAAATGAAGTTGGCGTAAAAGTGAAGACTGAGAGAGAGAACGTGAGAGCAGGACGGAAAGAAGAAAGGTTTAAGAAGAAAAGTCGGCAAAGAGGTTTAAAGACTTTGTCTAGTCTACAGGCACAGACCTGTAGTCATGGTATCTCCGGACATCCAAACAGATAGATACAACTTCACACACTGTAACACACATACACACACACAGTGTGTCTGTCTGGACTGAGTAAACACTTAAGCCTGTCTGAGGTTAGAGTCATTCCCTTTTTGTCCCTCATGCAGCCTGCATGCTCTTTCATTTTTCCTCCTTCCATCACGCTATTTTCTTAACACGCTCTGATGACAGCACTGAAAGAGGTCAAAGCAGGTCTTTCTTTCACAATCTCTCTCACACACACACACACACACTAACCCACCCTTAGCTTCTCCCTTACCCCTTTCAATACTTCTATTAGCTATTACTTTCGTAAGACACACGCAAATATTTTCTGTAAGTCCTCCTTTTCTTAAGCCCAAAGGGACTCTTCACTTATAAACACCTGTGTCACGGGTTTTTTGGCACTCAGTTGCTGTTATTTCCACAGAAAATGAGACACAAATGAGACAAATAAAGATACTCGCACTCACACTCATCTGTTTGAGATATTTGTTTGAGGGCCTTTGAGGTGGTTTTAAGAGTCGGATGAACTTAGATCAATGGTACCGTATACCAATGCTACATAGTCTTTGCCTCATGCTAAAGTGGGCAGCTGTTAGAAATCACAAAGTTTGCCTAATGTTGACCTGAGTTGTTTGTTCATAAACATGCTCACAGTAGCCCCAGAAGCTCTCATGCATGGGCTATCATTTAGATATCAGTGAACAAAGGCTGTTTTAAACATGCAGTTATTTTTCACCCTGTCCTACCACCTCAGGGTGAGAGGACCAGGGCATGTGAGCTTGGGCCAAGCATAGCAGCTCGTTATGCATAGGAGCCCCAAGGCATTGTGGAGGGACATGGCACTTTAAAACAAGAGGGCCAGTGTGTTGGAGTGTCCCGTGGCCTGGAGCTGTGGAGGCTGAGGGTTTAACACGCGTCCCATCTGGTGTGTGTGACTGTGCACACGGTGGTCGAGTGGTTAAGGAAGCATCAATAGCCAGACTCTTTAGATCGAGGGGTGTCTCGGGGTCAGATCTAGCTCACAAATCCATTTTCCTTAGAAAAAGCAACAGTGGACGTTAGAGAAGGACTTGATCGCTGTATTCTGTGCATTTTTTTTTTTAAATCTTAGCACAAAACATCTTTATTTTACCAAGAAGAGTACACTGGAATTGAAGCTCAGGACATGAAGTTCTCTGATCCTGTAATAAGGACACAGCCACTAACAGTGAGACCTCAGTGCCCCAACCAACCACCATCCATTCTTCCAAGCCTCCATTCCCCATTACATTATTAATTCATCAAGGAGAAAACTGTGTTGGGCCATTGCTCAGCCCAGGCGCTTTCCAAATCTTGATTAAAATTGCAAAATGGCCTCCTGTTCAGCCCTAAATTCAGCCCCTTCCGACAGAAGCAGGGAGAGACGTAGCAGAGCAAAGAAGTGGTCAGATATCCAAAGTGACCTACATATATTTATTTTTGAACTCCTCTGCTGGATGCTAGAACTTTACAATAGGTCTACTCTCTTTGTAGCCATTACATCTTTATTTGTGCCTAGTTACCATGTTACTACCAAGCTGTAACAGAAAGCGCTGCAGGGGTTCGATACCAAAAAGGAACATAGCTTTTGTCACATGTCATTTTTGGGCTAATGCCTTAAAGGGACTTGCCAAATCAATGAGTTGAAGTTTGATTGCACATTATGTTGCAGAATTTTTTTTTTTTTCTCTGTGACACAAGACTGTACTGTACTTGCAAGAGGAAAGAGTTTAGGGTTAGAGAAGGCTGAAGGCATTCACTTCATCTACGTATGTAACGTTTAGTATCAATAACAGCCTGTAAGATGGATGGGCCACATGCTTGGCTTCACACAATTCTTCATCTTTGAGTCTTGCCTTACCGGATTCCTGCCTACTAATTGAAGACATGTGGTCTGATCAGCCACTATAGCAAGGATTGGAAGATAATGGCCCAAACAGTAGAGAATGGGACCTACTACAGATCAGAAAGCCAACACCCACAACCAATATTGCTATTATTCAACAAAAAAGCCCAAATCTGCATCTAAATCTGTGATACCTTTAATTTTGTTGCAATGTGTGTGCTGGTGAAAGCATGTTTAACACATGTACCTGTTTTTGTATTCTTTTTTTTTTTTTGTTTAGTTTAGGCTCTTTTCAGTTACGTGCACACTCACACCATCATGTGGATCTTTCTGCATATTCTCCCCAGAGGTGTGTCAGATCCTCGCATAGGTCCAAGCTGTAGTGAGCGTGATATTAATTAAGGTAGCCAACCTGTAGGTTCCTTTGTGCCCAGCTGTAAAGCATAAATCAGGCTTTTAACAAGGCTAGGGCCCTAAGATCTCAAACCGTGCTGGAATGTTACCTGTACAGCCATGCCAAAAATCTGTCTGGGTCTAGGGCTCCTATAGATTGCCGTGTTTATAAGGGGGGGCTGTAGCAACCTACCCTGGGGATGGAAAGAGAGAGGGCAAAGCAGAGGAGAAAAAAAAGGAGGGTGGCTAAAAAGGGGCAAGAACTGTTTCTTCACTGGGTTTAAGTAAACATGTCGTGTTGGTGGGCAAGTGTGCATGTATATGTGCAATATGATGCTAATATACAAAACATTAATTCACCATTTTTGTAAATGCTGTATGAAGCCAAAAGGTATCTGAGGTAAAATAATAGAAGCCAGATCATGTAAAGACCTCCAAGTCATTATTTCTGCACAGAAAGGGTCAATGAGCTGAGTTATTCCTCAACAGGCAGTGGAAAGACATATTCACACACACTGAAAGGAAATGGACAGCATAGTGCAAATATACACATCTAAGCTCAATTAAACACATAACACAGTGTGTATACTTGCTGTATAGACACTCTGTAGAAGCGATGCGTTAAACTGTACTTTTAGTTTATTTTCAAATGTATTAAATGGTACAGCAGCACTTTGCAGTGCAATGCCTACAATGGAAGAATTGCTTGTAAATGACATATAAATTACTCAATGTGGAAATGAAGAAATTTGAATTAGTGGCTGATCAGGGGATGTAGAACTAGTTCCTCAGGCTGCACTCTGCAGCACCACCACCTGAGATTTATGGGCCAGATATTTGTGCCATTGCTCCTCTGCAGACTATAAAACTTAATTTACAGAAGTTGCTCCTTGAGTAGCATCACCACACAGCTAAAAACTTTACTATGCTGATGCATTTTTTAAAAAGCCTTCCTTCTACAGCTTCCTTCTTCTTCTACAGCTTTTTTCCCTCATGCCACTCGTGCAATCGTAGCCCCAATATGAATGTAACTCCGCTCCCTTCAAACATGAACTCAGATTCTCAAGAGCCACCCTGCCATTTTGAGAGATCTTGACGACCCCTGACTGCCAGAAGGGTCAGAAGGTCATTGACCCCAGCAGACTGACTGTGTTGCATTCTGAGAAATGAACTTTGTTTGAAGAAGGTTAACCTGCATGGATCCTATATGCTTATTCCATATACGTCAGGCTGATATGGTGGAGCCCCACAGAAAGTAGGCCAAAGTGCCTGAGAATGCTTCGCAGATGACCCAACAGCCATCCCATCTACCTTTGACACTGCTGTACAGATATATAGACATAAAAAGATATGTTTGCTCATAAAACACATGCCCTTTATTGCTCTCCCCTACTTTCATCACCTCTACAATACATGGAGGGGTGGCTGATGAAAAGAGGAATTAAGGGTAATGAAAGAACAAGGATATTATCTGGAGAGGAAGGGGTGTAGCTGAAGGGTGTCAAGAATGGCATAAAAAGCTGCGAAGAAGAGAAAAATGGAAAAACAAAAGAGTGGTGGACAGCTTTACACTGCAGCACCCCATTCTAGATTACATTAGTGGCAGCTGCTTCCTTTGTGTGGTTTTATGGCCTGGCCCCAAGAAAAAGCTGCTAAAATTTCATTTAATCTGCAGCACAAACTCAAGTGTCTGTCAGCCACTCAAACAAGGGGTCCTAAAAGCACCACGCTCTCATATAACTCCGGCAAAATAACGCTAATAATATCTCTCTCCGTAGCCGTACAGGCAGACATTTTGTGTAACCAAAGAGGGCTCGCGTGTGCTGCCGGTGCATGGGAAACTGGCCCACTCTTTCAGTCCAGGGGCAGGCCTTTAATGGTGGGTGAGGGAGCCAGCCAACCTCCTCCTTCTACTACACCCCCCCCCCCCCCCTTTATCTTCACCTCCTGTTCATCCTTCCAAAGTCATTAGCTTATGTTAATCACTTAAACTACCAAGAGTGACCCCCAATTTCATTTATACTTAACAGCTTTCATACTCAACAGCAGATGATGACACAGCTGCTACAACTGATTCATTAAGGTAAAATAACTGTATAGCCAAGGCTATATTTTGTGTTTATTTAAATTTACCTCTACTTATAGTTTGTGATAATAAAAATCTAAAATTCTTTTTTTTTTCTTTGCTTGTTTTATAACTTAGCAAAGATGCATAATAAAAATGATTTTTTTTTCAATAGCTGCATGATGTAAGAGGTATGGCTGTGGAATAACTGTTGCCAAAAGTTGCCCAAAGTCTAAAATGATCAGAACCACACCTAAATGACTTATGAAGAATAAAATAATAAAAAAGAAATTTAAAAAAAATGAAATGTCGGCATTATCTATATTTCAGTTATCTCAGTATCCTGTTCCGAAAGATCCAGAAACCAAATATTTTATTAGCTCTGTTTGCCAGACGCGAGTCGGGAGCTTCTGACGGCAGCGCTAACTGACAGACTGCAGCAGCGCAGGCAGCGGTTAGGGGCAGCTTCCTTCCTGAGCTTTGGGATCACAAAGCGACATGTCCACATGTATATATTGCCATGTGACACCACTGCTGAAGCTTAACGCAAAAGAAGAGAGAGAGAGAGAGAGAGAGAGAGAGCGAGCGAGGAGGAGGCGCTTCTGAGATGAAAAAGAAAAGATGGCGAGGCCGAAGAGAACTAGAGAGATTGGAGAGAAAAATGTAACGGAGAGGATAAAAGAAAAATACGAAAGCAGCAAGCAGAGACAGAAAAAGACTGAGTGAGTTATAACAGCCCGTCTGGTCAAGATCTCCTCTCCATCTGTTTAAATGAGGTGGATCACAGTCTCACTTGCACATTGCTCATCCACTTAGGTTTGGCTTAGGCTTAAGAGACTGGCACCACTGTGTGAGGATCATAACAATAAAATATGGCCCCCACATAAATGGAAACACTGTAGTTGTCAACCTTTCTCCTTGTTTTACTGGACAGGCAGGTGTTTCTTTTCATCATCATCTGATGCGGGTCTTAGAATTACTGTAATGCCCTGCGCGCTGTTTGCTCTCCGTCAAGCTTGATTGAGTTAGTGGCAACTTTTCAAAGTAAGAAAGTTTCGAGTTGATGCTTTAAGTTTTGCAATATGGTGTTAGTGCTACCTCTAGTTATACTATGAGAATGAGTAACTCTGTGGGTATCTAAACAAATGGTATCAAATAACTTTAAAGAAATACTTTGGTAAATCTCTGTTAACTGTAAATTTCCTTGCCCAGATTTGAGGAAACAATCAATATTATTCTCATAAATGTGCGGTAAAAATGGCAGGTTAGCCTTCTTTGGCATCAAAGGCTAGAAACAGGGAAAACAGTGAGTAAAAGTAAGAAATGTTACTGCAGAATTTTTTGTGTAATTATTTAACTGTCAGGTGCAGTCACCAGTAATAACAGGACTTTTATCATCTTCACACTGAACCAGCTGCATTTATCTGAGATTCTGCAAGAAAGCTCTAAAATATATTTCCTAAAGTATTGAACTATTCCTTTAATCCCATGCTTCCTCTGCCGAGACTGGTCAGTCAATCAAAGTGACATTAAGCAGCAGGTTGTGTGCTCAAGACTGTTTGCTGAATTTAACATTATTTGCCTGGCCAAGGCTAAAAAAACACTTTGAAACCAATGAGAGCAATTTAATACATATGCTGGCTTAAAAAAAAATATGCTAATGGCCATTCAACCTTCCTTTTTCAATTTAAAACAGTATTTACAAAAAAAAGAGAGAGAGAAAGAAAAGATTAAAAGCAAAAGCTACACAAACACAAATGAGTGATAATGAAGACATAGCAAGCTGTAGGAGGGGAGGCGGAAGAGATGGGCAAGGGCAAATTAACCTTTTTAATTGGAGAGTGGTAGCCCTCTTTGGACCCTGCAGTTGGATCCAGAGTGCTGACAGATGATGAGAGGGAAATGGCAGGCCTATTACAGGCAATCTGGCCCTGCAACTTGGCAGACCAATGCAGTACCAGAGCCTGGGGAGAACAGGGCATGTCCAGCATAGAAAGCACTGCCAGACCGCTCACCAGCAGAGAAGGACTTGCCTCAATAAAGTTATAAATAGGGAATGGTTATCTTGGCACTTTGAACTACAGGGCAAAAGGTTGTCATAAGGGAATCTGGTTTCCTTTCTGATAACAAAATGCTACCTGGTCAAGAAAGAGGAGAAGGGCTTTGCTTTAATGAAAGAGAGAGAGAGAGAGAACCAGTCTGGCAGGTCTGAGAGAAGAGAAGGGCCAGAGACAGAGGTGTGTGTGTGTGTGTGTGTGTGTGTGTGTGTGTGTGTGTGTGTGTGTGTGTGTGTGTGTGTGTGTG
>JAVDPK010002204.1:102889-125086 GCA_034780415.1 Cichlasoma orientale
ATGGTCAAAAATTCCCATAAACACTCCTAAACCTTGTGGAAAGCCTTCCCAGAAGAGTTGAAGCTGTTACAGCTGCAGGGGGTGGGCCGACATCATATTAAACCCTATGGATTAAGAATGGGATGTCACTCAAGTGTGTATGCGTGTGAAGACAGACGAGCAAATACTTCTGGCAGTATAGTGTATTTTAAATGAATGGATTGCAGTGGAGAAAAAAACCAGCCACAGATTGTAATAAGTTTGTGATCTGAATTGTCTTGATTTTATACGGACTGTAACGTACTGACCATTGTGACTCAATAGATCGCTGACTGCAAACTCTTGTTAAACACGTTTATGTAGGCATAAATTTTGCAAGTGCAATGTGATTGTTTACTGTGAAAGTACTCGGTGCTTTCATAAAAACAGTGGATTTTTATCTAATCATAACAATGTTTCCTTTTTGCCATTATTTTTTTTGCATAGTTTAGTTCAAACAAAGTTCAAATTGAAAGGCAATGTAATACGTCCACAGTAATGAAGTATTTTCCATAAATATATTTATATTAGTAATCATTTAGCCTTTTGTTGGATTGAATTAATTCAACAGTGTATCAAATCCAGTGCTTCCCTACCATTTTCTGATTACTTGCTCCAAGCAATCACAGTGAGTGCTCACTTGGAGAATCAAATCAAAGATACCTCAGTTTTGCATACGCCCTTTAGATTAACGTGCAAATGCTAATTTTAGTGTGTAGCCACCAAATATGGTTATTTTATTAAAAAAATAAATACATACAAGCTCACCTCCACGTACTTCGGCCTCTCTTCGGGGCAGGATCATAAATTCTGGCTTGATATTCTGGCCTCGTGTGAACCCCAGAAAAGAGATATGTGTATCCGCGGCACGAGTCGCAGGGCTCGTAAAGCATTACTGAGTGTAAAGGGCTCGGCTCCAGACTTTTTCCTGAAGCAGTGAAAAGATTAATTGAGTTGATTTTTTTTTTTTTTTTTTTGGTGTAGGAGCATTCACTTAATCAGTTTGTTTTCTTAACAGGAAGTTTCAACCATCATTCAAGATTTGAAGAGGGTTGAAAGACAACTGATAGGTATGGTTCTTCCTATGCTTCTCTTTAGGTTTCAGAACAAAAGCTTTAAAAAAATGAGCATCCAAGCATGAAATATTGCATTGCTGTCTGCATTCTGTAGTGTTACGGCAGTTTAATAACCCCATCGGAAGTGTTATGTTGTATTAAGCAGGACTGTTTTTGTCTGCTCCGAACTGACAGTGATTGACATGATGGTAGACCCGGATGGTACTCTGGATGCTCTGTCCAGTCTGGGCTTGACCAGTCCTCTGGCTGACCAGAAGATCAGCTTGGGGGCTCAGCAGAGGGCATCACTGTTACAAACTGAAGCAGCTGCTTCTTCAAACACACTCTCCGCCTCCAGGCCTGAGGTACTTTCCCCTGAACCCATTGGGGCCTCAGACCATGCAGAAGTGTCAGAAGGAGCTCCAGGGCTACCGCAGAGCTCTAATTCCTACAACTGACCCTCCACAGGGGAATAATTCATAATGCATTCTATATATTGGACATATCCTAAACCCTAGAAACAGACCCTGGTGTGAGGTTTTTTTGAGATAAGAGGAGGAGCCGGAGTGATGCCTTTTATATGGAAAAGTCTACCTGTTCTGTCAGTCAAGCTAAATTATGTTAGGACTCTAAAAGTCCAACGCTGTCAGAGGGAAGCTCTGGAGACGACAGCTCTATTATATGAAAACATTACACTATTAATTGCTAGGCTAACAAAAAAGCTTTGACATCATATACAGTAACCCATCTGTGTTTTTGTGTTGCAGCTCATTCTCATTACCCATCATCCTTTAAAACACTTGGGGGGGGAAATGACAGAGCTAAACTTACCAAATTCTCTTTTAATCATTTGACTGTTTTGGCTTTAAATCAGCAAAAACAGACCAACCTTCACCTTGCATTCTTTGCAAGTGACACGAAAACATGTCGGACGTAGGGCCAACATGGAAGCCCAAACTGGAAAGGTGCAATAGTGTCAAAAAAGGAGCTGAATTTGAAAGTGTTCTTCTATCCTGCCATAGAATTATTTATCAAATTATATATTTTTGTCCTGTTTGCAGAAGCAATGCCGAAGGTAGCCTCAGTAATGACTTTCCACCAGAAATGGCCTCGGCGCCTATTTGCTGGGAAAAGAACTGTGTGTGTGTGTGTGTGTGTGTGTGTGTATGATGTACCTGTGTTTTATTATACAGTAGTTAAGTTTAAAACTTACATCCATGCCTATTTTCCCGTGCTGATGTCATTTGAAGCCAGTGTATCAAAGATAGACCCAGTGTGTTAATGGAATCTATGAAATCAAATGTAGCTCCCAGAGTAAGATTTTCCTCTTCCAAATGTATTTTGTCACAAGTGCCCTGGATCAAACAATCATTACAGTCTGAGATAATAGAGAGTGCAGTGTATGTGAAATGGTGAGAAGGAGGTAAAATTTGTTTGTTTTCACATTTCTAAGCTGATATATGTTGCTATTATTCTCTGAGGGACCAGGATATAATGCACCCTAATGCCACTCCTTTATCATGTTTATGTTTTCGACCAAACGCATGGTTTAAAGCCAGCTGTCTATAGAGGAACGGTTCATCAAACTACTTTCTGATTGCAAACTAAATGTGTTTGAACCAGCATAGACAGGGACTACCTCCAGGTCCCGCTTTGTGTTGTTGAACGATCCGCCGTGTAATGACTGGGTAGGTTTTCCGATGTCTCGCCTCATACCGATGTTTACATATGAATGTATCCTGATCAGAACTGTTGAATAAAGTTTTAGCCAAAAACGACTTTAATAAAGATGAATAATTGCATCTTCAATTTTGTTTCCGCATTTGAAGAATTTTCATTTGGATGTTTTGTATGATTTTTTTTTTCTTTGTATTGATGTTAGGTTTAAATGTCAACCTTGCAATATCTGTGTTTTTCTCATTTCCAATAAAATGCATGATAATCATGAGCTTTTTTTTTTTGCTTTTTTTTACATTAATTAAAACTTTAGTGCACATTTTTGATATATTTGGACAATTTCCATTTTATGATAGCTCATACTTGTTTTTGTCAGCTTTTCAGAGGGATTTTTTTTTTTTTTTTTTTGGTAATTACATCACAGTAACAGTTACAGATATCACTCAATGTTGTGTATAAGGCTATTATGCAATGTTACTTAAAAGTGGCTATGAATTCAGTGACTGGGCCTAACTTCAGACTATAGGGTAAACTAGGGAGGATAAAGAATGACTAAATGTTATGTAAGTTGGGTGCCGACAACCCAAAGGGGCCTGGGTTCAAGTCCGGCCCCAGATCATTTCTTGCATGTTGTTCACTGTGTGTCATTCTCCACCGCTTGCTCGCTGGCTCTGAGCTGGAATAGGCTCCAGGCCAATCACAGCCCTCAACTGGGTAAGCGGAAGAAAATGGTTGGATGGATTTTTCAGCTGCCTCCACTCTAAGGAGGACAAAAATGTGGTTGAGTTTAGATGCAGTATTTCTGCAGTATTTCTATATTTGGTATTATATTAAAAAATATTCAAAACTCCCTCTCCAGGTCTTGATTAATAATTATTGGATCAGTTATGAGTTCAAAACTTATTTGTCTAACTTAATTAGTACTAATTACTTAATTACATTTAAGTTCCCATCTCTTGCCCTTCATCACCTCACAATCTCTTCTGTGCTTCCATCCTTCCACCACAACCTGCCCAATCTCCCACCCCGTCTGGCTTCACTCTCACTCTTCGTAGAGGAAAGTACACACGACAAATTAGGTTTTAGAGGCCACGCTGCTGGAGTTGCTGCACTACTAATTGTATGTCTCTAGATATTCTGCTCCACTTCCTTAATCCTTTAAAGCTGTGTCAGGGTTTTTCTCCCTTGCGAACAACTTTCACCGCAACTGCTGGTGCACATCAGGGCTTCTGCAGGTGTTCACCTGCAGAAGCCCTGTTTGGCTGCACAGTTTGGCTGAATTCTTCCCACTTAGTTTCATTAAGTTCAGGTTCCCTGTGGGCTCGAACACCCTGACACTGCATTTATTGCATATAAATAACATATTCATAACACTGTAGCTTTTTTTTTTTCTTAGCTCTGAGGTGTTTGTCTGGCACTTCTTAAAATTAAACATATTTTTAAACATATAAAACCTTGAAATTATTTGTTAGGTCATGCAAAACTTAACATGCTATGCACTATAGACTAGTTTAATTTCAAGTGCCAGTGACAATAGCAATCCTGTTGCCTCAGCGTGAGTAGGATGCTACACTGTGCCTGTTTAGGCTGCTTGAGTCATTTGCATATTCTGCAGTTCCACACTGATGAACGATCATCAATGTGGAACTGCGCTGGAGAGGAGAACAACAGGAGAAGGGAAGAAAAGCTTTGTCAGCAAACTGGGTGTTCGATCAACTGCAGGGTGGTAGCGAAGGCGGAAATGGTGTTCAAAGAGAGAATTTAGATAGTTAAATGTAATTCTCACTGATTAACATGTTGCATTTTTGATCTCTAAACTGGGAAAAAAGTGGATGCAGTTTTATGGAGGATAAGCACACAACTCCTTGTCTCTGAGAAAATAGCCCTTGTCTCTGTTGCTCTACGCTCAATTAACACTCCCCTGATGAGTCTATGGTCTCACTCACTGGATTTGTACATTATGACCCCCATTAGTTTTCACAAGAATGATGTTCTAGGATTGGTCTGCCTTCTGATTTACAAGACACCGACACTGGTGGCCAAAATGCCACCAATGTCAGACTGCAAAAACATCTGGCTGACATCAAGATAGCCACCTCCTAAAGATTTTTGTTACCGTGAGGTTGCCATGCAAACCACACTATCTGATTGGACACATTTAATCTGTGTAACACCACACTGGACTTGAATCTGCTGGATTCACACTAGCCAAATTTACTGGACTTTGGGATCAAACATACTCAAGAACAATATGAAATGTCAAAAAATACCTGTAAGCTAATATTGAGCTGAATTTTTTGCCTACAGGCAAAACCACGCTAGCATCTTCCTGGCTGACATTAAAGTCATCATGACAATGTTAAAAATCAACTAACTTTCAGTTTTAAAAAAACAAAACATTAAACTTATTTCCCAACATATATTTTTTAAAAAAACAATTGGAGCTATTAATTTGAAATAACCTATACGGAGAAAATGAATGCATTTAAAAGATTACTGTGGTACTATGAACACAGTGGTCACAGGGTTACTTGGGTTGTGAAGTAGGTCAAGGCAAAGTCAGTCTTTCTCTTACACCAGCAACCTTTTTGTATTCACAACGTAAACTGAGGTGGCTATAAAAATCTTTGTGTGTGTATGTGTGCTCCCCTGGCATATGGTCCTGCACAAAAGGTTTCTTAAGGTGAGGTTAGAACGCCTCGGGACATTCTGTCTCTGCCAGTATCTGTATCAGTGTGTGAGGCGCAAATGGAAGAAATTAGATTTCATACAAATGTGCGTATGTGAAAGAGAGTGTGTGCGTGTCTTCATGTCTCACAGTTATCTCACACTTCTCAATCAGATTAGTCTCCATCACTTACTTTCTGTCTTGTCCAGTACAGCCATGCAGCTGCTCTTATTGCACCTCCGCCCTGTTCATGAGCCGACAGAAGCCTATGTCTGCCCCTCCCATCATGCCTAGGAGACTGTACTACAACCGTACACAGACACACAAAGACACACCCTCCCCAATTGGTGGGGAGATGAGGAGACATTGGTGCTCGGGCTATAAACAGTCAGGGAACAAACTGTAGCTCAGACACCACAGAGAGCAAAAGTGGCTGATTCAGCTTCTGAAAGATAGACTGAAAAAAAAGGAGGGAAGACGGGAGTGACAGCATCTCCGTGTGTACTTAACTGTAAGTCTGTGTGTGTATGTGTGTGAGTGTGCATGTACTTCAGAGCATCTCTGCACCCCAGCAGACAGCAGCAGCAGCGGGTCATCAATGGAACTGTCAGATGATCCAAGGTCAAGGGAGCAGGACGAGGCTCCCCCAGTGCTACTGCCCTGTGTGTCCCAACTGAAAAGCAGCAGCTACAGCGCTGTCCAGCAGCAGGGCTACTCTGCATCCATCTTCCTGCGACGCAAAGAAAAGCTGGAACAGGTGAGCAAGTATCTCTCAAACATCAGTGAAGGGGTGAAGTTGAATCTTGGTCATTTATTTAAAAAAAACGAAATTGTAATTGTAACCATTCAGCAAATGAAATGGGAAAGTTGGTAACAACAATGATTAGAATACAAAGATTTAGTATTGTCCTGAAAATCTAGGACTATGCATAAGCATGAATATAGTAAATGTGTAGAACCAGCTAGAAGGAAAAAGAGACTTCAGCAACTGTCAAACATGCAATGAGGCATTCTGTGTTCAGAGGACATGTTCACTGCATCCTGTGGAGATCCACTCACTTTGCAGTCCTGTGGCGCATCGGCTTCAACACTGGAGCATGCAGCTGAGGGCTGTTGCCTCCAATGAAAATTAATTTCCATTTTTATGGCTGCTACAAATCCATCAAAGGCACATAAACTCAAAAAGGACAAATGTAAAGGATACTCCGTGTTACCTACCAGATCTTGCAGATTTTTTTGAAAAGTTCGAGTCTATCACAGCCTTTATGAGCATTCACTTTTACTTCAAGTATCTATTTTAAAGCACTGTCACATCACAACAAGAAGGTTCCTGGTTTGAACCTTCCAGCCAGCAGGGGCCTTTCTGTGTGAAGTGAGCATCTTCTCCCTTTGCCTTCATGGATTCTCTGTGGTATTAAATGATGATAAGTCTGATGTCATTAGGTTTGGAATCATACAGACAAATATAAACACTGTGAACATATCACGCTGGGCTGTCAGCAGCTGTGACAGGCATTTCCACATTTAGCTGCAGCTGTAAAGTAGAGATTTAGAATCTTTCAGGTTCTTTGGGCATTCTGTCCCAACTAGCTAATTGTTTGCACATTTATTTTTCTTATCAATAAATCAGCAGCCCATGTACTGCCTGCCACAAATGAGATTCAAGCTTCAGTTCACACTGATGAAAGATGAGGTTCAAAATAAGGAATTAACCCAAAAAATTAAAATGCAAGTTATGCACTGGCCAGAATACGGGTGTGTGAATCATAAGACTAATGAGTTTTAAAAATAGAGATTTTCTTCTTCTACTACTTTCAGCTGCTCCCTTTAGGAGTTGCCACAGCAGGTCATCTGCCACTATCTCATCCTATCCCACCAACCTCCTACATTTCCTCCTTCACCTTCCAAAAACCTCCTCTGAGGTCTTCCTCTTTTCCCCTGCCTGGTAGCTTCATATCAGCATCCTTTGCCCTGTATATTAACTATCCCTCCCAAACCATCTCAGCCTTGCCTCTCTTATTTTCTCTCCAAACTGCTGAAACTGAGCTGACATACCGATTTCTAATTCTGTCCATCCTGGTCACTGCCAACAAAAATCTTAACATCTTCAACTCAACTGCCAGCTTGGTGGCTAGGATGAAGAATGATCCTTTCCATTTACCAGGACCTTTCAGTCCAATACGTATCGCTGATCGTTTTATGTAGAAGCGTTTTTCACAAAATCCAAGGCAATAAGCAAAGGAAAACCTCTCTAGTGATTCTGGCTCATTTTAAAGCCTTGCTCCATTAATCACTGTACAAAATCTGCTGCAATTGTGGATGCAAGAATTTAAATTCTAAACTTTCAGACATGATTTAGATCCAATTAGGCCAAATAGAGCTTCAGCAGCCAGTTAATATACTTAAAACACTGTGCAGGATTGTTGAAGGTGTGCATTTTCTGAGTGTTTTATTATCATTCAAGGAAATATACTTAATGTATTTTCCCTCATTTGTTTAAACAGTTTATAAGCAGCACAATTGTACGAACACGTATTTTTTTCTGTACATCTCAAATCCCTATTGCTGCAAACTGGCCATAAGAGCATAACTACATAGTGAGATACTGTCACTGAAATATTAAAACATTTACATCAAACAGGAATATCAAGGAAAACTAGGCAATCCAACTTCCATTTTTGTATTAAGAAGTTAAAATATATACTCTGCAAGGTTCTTAAATCATCATAATTTGTCATACCTAGTACTACTCTGCATTAAGCACTGAGTGGCTCTTAAATACGAAGACTATTAATTTGTCCTTTGTGTTGGAAGACTGTGCTGTACATTATCAAAATGATGTCCTGGATAGAGAATCAGGAAGGGATGAAGTGTAAAGTTTGCTGTGACCTCAGAACTCAAAGAGATTAAGTGAAGCATATTAATTAATTAACTCCTAATAAACGGCCTGGTACACATTCAGTACATTAATAATTAAAGTTGCATTATTGCATTGCCTGCATTTCGTTAATTGTTTATGTCAACAGTTTGCTGGAATGACTGCAAAGATAATCTAGTAAACTCGATGCTCTACTGTGGACAGACAATTATTGATAGCGCGAGACAACCTAACAGGATCATTTTTCATTTCTGGATCCCTATCTGCACACCATCCACAGTCCCTTTGGCATGTGGCCCAGCTGTCTCCCGTGGCGCTGTGCCCAGTCAGTTTTCACTCAGCACATCACCCTGACTATGATGTTAGAAAATGCCATGTCCTATTCACTCATGGAAAACCTGCTGTTGAGCTTTTGGTGTGAAGGTGAAACACCTATACACTGAAGTGTTCTTCACAGGCACTCACTGGGGTGTGTTTTGATGGTGGTGAAGGTCACCTTAATTAATGTGGCGCTGGTAAAAGGTGGCAAAATGTCATATTCAGTAATTATAAATGTAAACCTCAAAGGACAGTACAGGTTGCCTGTTTAAAAAAGGCATAAAAATATTTTTAAACTGTGTTTGAAAAGCTGTAAATGCGTAGGGAAATATGATCACTGAAATGCTGTTGAAATGTATAATCCCAACATACAGAGGGCAAAATCAGGATCCGGTTCCTGGTTTGTAGTATAGAAGCAATAAAGCTAGTTGAACCATTTATAGCCCAAAGTTCTTTCGCCATCATCATTTTTCATACACAAACATACATATCTACTCTGTGCTTTACTGCTGTAGAATCATTGGACACTGCTCAAAAAGATTAAATGATAATAATTCTTCTGGATCTCAATGGGAACAAAAAAAATCATGCTGGATATCGATACTGATATGGACTCGGTGATGCGTTAGGAATGAAAGGATGTCACATCGTTTGATGGAAATCAAAATGATCAACCTACAGACGGCTGAATTCAAAGACACCCTGAAAATAACAGTGAAACAATTACGTGGCAGGCTAGTCCATTTTTCTGAAATTTCATTGCAGCGAGTCAAAATGGTACTCAGATGTTTGTAAGGCCCCCACATGCTTGTAATCATGCCTGATAATGTCGGGGCATGCTCCTAATGAGACGACGGAAATCCTCACAGATCTGGATGAGGTCATCACTGAGCCCCTGCACAGTCTGGGGCCCAACCTGGCGGCATCAGCTGCATCCAAACACAGTTTTCCAGAGGTGCTCTATTGGATTTAGGTCAGGTGAGTATGGGGCCAGTCAATTCCTTCATCTTCCAGGAACTGCCTGCATATTCTTGCCACATGAAGCCAGGCATTGTCGTGCACCAGGCGGAACCCAGGACCCACTGCACCAGCATAGGGTCTAAGGATTTCTTCCTGATACCTAATAGCAGTCAGGGTGCTGTTGCCTAGCCTGTAGAGGTCTGTGCATACCTGCATGGATATGCCTCTCCAGACCATCACTGACCCACCACCGAACCAGTCGTGCTGAATGATGTTACAGGCATCATAACATTTTCCAAAGCTTCTCCAGATCCTTTCATGTCTGTCACATGTGCTCAGGGTGAGCCTGTGAAAAGCAGCTGAAATGGATTAACAACTCCGTCTGCTACTTAACTGACCCGATCAATATCCCAGAAATTTAACTAACTTAATGCTCTGATTACAGAGTGTTTCTTTAATTTTTTTTGAGCAGTGTATTTCGATTTGTTCGCTTGTGTGTTTAGTCTGAGAGTGTGTTGCGGTGTGCCTCTCATAGATAAAGACTAGTACTCACTTTGTGTTGGAGAATAGTGCTGTTCATTACCCAATAGTGATATCCTGTGCAGGGAGTCAGAGGTGGATGAGCCCCTCTACAAAAAGAACTGCTCTAAAAAGGTTCATATCATAGTGGTATAGATGCAGGGAACCTTCTAAAGCTGTTCAAGAAAGAAAAAAAATGACTGGTGGGTATTTCATGCATTAGTATTCAAAGTTGCAGCACTGAAATAACTGTGCTGTTGGTAAATTGTTTATGTCAACAGTTTTCTGTCATGACCGCCAGTGAGTCTCACTCACTTTGTTGTTGAGCCATGAATTGTCCTTTGTGGTTCTGTCTGAGCTCGTGATGGTCAGGATCACTGTAAAAATCCAGTTTTGTATGTCACTTTGTTTCTTTCCTGGTTCGAAAGCATGTTTGTTTGACCCCGTATGTGCAGCTTTCGGAACATTCACCTCTCCTGGGAAGTGACTCAAATACTTTTGTTGACCTCATCTCTCTCTTTTTTTTTCCCTCTGTCTCTCTCACAAAGGCAGTGTGACATGCAGAGGGCACCTATCCTAGACAGACACAGCAGTTTTTCCTGTTAAGCTTTTGCTCCACTACAACAAGATCTGGGCTCCATAGGTCTTTTTGGTCAAAATTCACACATACGTTTTGGGGATTAATACGTTTGAAACTTTGAAGAAAGAGTTTATTGATTAGTATTTAAAAAAGACACATTAAAATACTGCCTCGTTCCCAGGACCTTTATAAATATGTAATTTAATGCAGCAGCTGAATGCATCAAAGGGTTTGTTACGTGAGGATGCAGGAACAGCTGATGACAATTTTCTACAGCTCAATAAGAAAGAGAGTCTGAAGTCTCTAAATTGCTTGTTTTGAGGGGTTAATTTTTGCTAAACAGTCCATAAAGCTTTATAATGCTGCCAATGTCAGGATTTCTTCCTGTGTGTCGCCTACAGAATCTGTTGATAAATGCTACCTAAGGAAATATTGTATCTTACTGTATCAGTAGCGTAATTGATTGACCTGCCTCACCCAGTCATTGTTATTCATTTGCTCACAGCCGTGCACAGACGGCTGTCTTTCAGCCTCATTGCCCAAGACAGGCAGTGTGGCAAAGAGCCCGCCAGCCCACATCTTCTCTATGGCTTAGCTAAATGCTAATGTTTTTGTGCCAAGAATGTAACTAACATGCCTGCATCTATAACTGCTGAGCAAGACAACCGTATCAGCTGAGATACAGCTGAGGCTGATGGAAATGTTGTGAGTTTTGCAGGTATTTGGTCATCAATTAACCAATATCTTAATTAAAATTTATACCTGATGATGGCTCTGCATGAAAAACAGTTACAGTTCATCCTGGAGGAAACATACAGTAGGCACCTCTCCAAAATTTCAAGGAATTTTTCTGATAAAACTGTTATAAAACTACAAATATAAAAAAAATATTTAAAGTTTACTTTAATGCAGTAGTGCATCCTGCTGTCTCTTGTATTAGTTCTCATCCTCATATATTGTTGAGCTCATGAACAGCAGCAGCTTACCGGCAGTTGGCAGCATATGTTGTTTTTTGCCATTAGGCATATATTCATCTGTGAGGAAAGAGTTGGGGGACAAATAAAAGGAAGGGGGGGAAACAGTTTGAATCTTTCCCACTGAGGCCCTTCTGTGCAATAATAAAAGGAAGGCTTTAAGCTACGGTGGAATTGAAACAGTAATTTACAGTGATTTAAACAAAGTGAGGATTAAAGCAGACAGTTACGCCACCTTCCATTTATATCAGTTATTAATGGGAGCTGTAGGGCTTTTGTAAATACCTCTATATTTTCTGACTCTGTGCGTGTGTGTGCGTGTGTGTGTGTGTGTGTGTGTGTAGATCGCAGGCATGTCTGACCTGCTGAGTTCAGAATGATTTGGGGAGTTTTGCTGCAGCTGTCACATTTACTAATGGCATGTTTCAGCATCGCACCCCTCTAAGCAAAGACCAACTGCTTTCTGCCAGATGAGTTTTGTTCACTTGGCAGATAAAAGAGGGAAATACAGATGGAAATGGAAGAAGAGAGAGAGCGTGGGGCAGGGTAGGGTGTGTAAGTGTGTGTGTGTGTGTGTGGGGGGGGGGGGGCTCAAAGCTACGGCTCTTTATTGGCCATTTTGAACAAGAGGGGGTTGGTCTTTCCTCGTCTCTCTCACCACTTCCACCGTGAAGCAGAGAGTGAGCAGCACACACAGTTCACACACAAGCACACACACCCACACACGCACACACACAATATCAGATGCTAGAGGAACCATGTCAGGACACGCAACAGACCAGAAGCTGATGCTCACACACACGTTCTTTCAGGACAGTGAGGAACCTGCAAGATGAAGACAAGACCCAAGAGTGGAGACATTAGATCTGGACAGGCTGAGGGTTGGGTGGGACAGACAGGCAAAGACGTGTGACTGAGCTGCTGTTTCCCACCTTGTAGTTTGAGGGAATGCTGCTCTCATGGCAGGACCAACCACACAGAAGCCCATAAAGGTGATGTTTTCAGTCCTTTCTGTATTTAATAATTAACAGTGGTCCTTCTTTGTCTATAAGTGGATCGTAATGCATGTTGATTTTAGGTTTTTTTCTTTGGGTTCAGTTACAACAATGTTTCAGGGGCTGACTGATTTAAATGAATTATTACACTAATTTCATTTATCTCTGTAAATTGAGTTTAAACTAAAAGCTCATATGTCTATAAAAAATTTTAAGGCTTTTTTTTTTTTAAAAAATTTAATTATACAAGATTATTTTTTCATATAAATCAATCCATCCTTTAGTCCTTAAATGATGGAAAACAGTGAATAAAACGTCCATCCTAATTTCTCAGAGCCCGGAGGTCTTGTTCTCTGCGAAATACATTGCCGTGGCTACCAAAAGACATATGATTTAAAATAATTTTGAAAAAGAGAATATTAATGTTTAAGAGCTGGAAATTTAGCTAATTTTTTTTTTTAATTTATGAACATGTTAGATGAGTTTCTGCATCATAAAGGCTGTTGTAAATGTTGTAACAAAAATTATAAAAAGCAAGAAAATAGCTTAATAAATTACTGAAACAAATTTTCAAAACCCAATGAAATTTCTCCCGATTGCTTGTTTTCAGAAGCTGTAACCACTAAACAAATATTTGCTCGATAAATAATAATTTTATCAATTATCAGAATTGTTGGTTGTTGTTTGTATTTGAAACTGATTCATCACTTCAAGCTGTCGATTCACTTCTAGTCGTCTTAGGTTATTTTTTCCAGTGTGTGCTAAATGTGTTGTTGTCCATTTACAGTGAAGGAAATATTGTATCCTAGAGCATCAGCGGCTCCTGTAGGTGACTGTCTCACGCTATCAGTCCTGTTCATTTTGCTGCAGCCATATGCTCAAATCTACAAGTTAACCATGGTCCTCGATTATGCTAAATGTAATGAAGAGCTCAGTGTTCTCAGAGGACAACAGAGGAGCATAAGGTGCATTTCGCTGTCTTTCAGCCTCATTGCCTGAGGCAGTGAGTGAGGAAGAGTCGACAAACGTCCTGCTTTTCACGTTTTTTTTCCCCATGATTTGGTGCTGAATTGTGTTTTTACTTTTTCTGAAATAATCACGTTTTAGCGGGAAGTTATCTTTCTAAGAAAAAAAATGCCCGCTTGTGCTACCAAACTTATCAGTGGACTTGCAATTCATTTGACTGTTAGAATGCAACAAAAGAGAATATGTAATGTGATGTTGACAGCTCACAAACTAACAAAGCCAAACAGGGCAGAGAATGAGATGGTGAAAATGTGCAGTCGTAAGCGAAACAGAAATGCCTAAGTGCACTTTTAAAACTGTGAAAATCAAGACTCCTCAGGCTGGATCAGGGCTCCAGTATTACAACCTCTGGCCACACTTACTGTCACTCTACCTCCATTATATTACAACCCCTATAGACATATCCTGCACACACACACGTACATGCACACAGATATTGCCTGCAATATTGCTTAACATAAATGTAACATTGACTGCCACCGGGCGCAGAGCTCATGAAACCCCTTTTCAGATGGGAATTGCATGGACAACAAAGTAGGCGTTATGGAAAGAAGCAAAAACTTGCACTTTCCAATATACCTAGCCAGGCTTTGGTGTGTATCAATTTGTCGTCAGCTGGAGAACGTTCCACTTCACTCGTCCTGCTCTGTGGAATATAGTGGGATTGTTGAAGCTGGGGGATTTTTTGCTCCAGAGCGTTGAAATCTGCAGCAGACTGGCTGTCAAAGCAAGGGTTTAGGCTGTCAAGCAAGGACCTAGTTGTTGCATTAATCATAAAGCTTCACATTGCATCAGTGTTAATTGTTATTAATGATAATGTTAATGATAGTGTTAATTAATGATTAATTTCCCTTAACTGCTTTGCCTTAACTGCAATGCACAAAAAGGGGGGGGGGGGGGAACAACAGCATTCTTCAAAAAAAACCCTCCAAAAATAAACTGTCATCTCTGACATTTGTTAGTGTGGTCTGTTTTTCTAACTCATCTTCCAGACGCAGCAGAAATGCATTGCCATCCTTGCCCTCCTGTGCTGCCTTGCTGTGCTGGCGGCACTGATCTTCTCATCAATGGACATTTGGGGGGACGTTGAAGATGGAATTACAGAGGAAAACTGCAGCAAAGACTGCCGGTAGGGTATTTTGCCAGATTAAAGGAAATTATAGGGGTTACATTCATTCATAGCTGCATTCTCTAGAAACTCACCATTATCTGCTACATAGTCTTAATCAAGACTTAGTCATTCCCAAATCAGAATTAGTTATTACTATTTGATTAATTAATTTGGGTAGATATTTCTGATGCGATCTTGTTCCGTGCTGTTTATTGTTATAGAGCCATAAAAGGATCTATACAAAAAACAATACTCTACTGATTACACAGTAGATTACATGCAGGGCCCACAAATATATAATATAGAATATTTTTCCTGTGTAAAGGCTTTGAACTCTTTAAAGCTCAAGACACTGACAGAATGTTTCTTTCAGCATCGTACTTGTGGAGAATATTCCAGACGACCTGTCTTTCTCCATGGATGGCAGAACCCACATACCTCTCTCTGCTGGTTTTCACACACTATTGGACCAGGCAAAGCACTCAGTTGAGGTGGTGTCATCTGTCTGGGACTTAAACTCCTGGGACCTGGAGACAATCCCAAACACTACCAAACAGGTACGAAGTCGTGGCAGATGGGCTCGCAGAACAATGAACCAATTGCACTTCCCATGTGTTCTTTAAGAGCAAATGCAATTATTTTTCTAGTAAATCTGTACATTAGCTTTTAATTAGGTTAGTCCTGCTATGAAATGAGAGTTGCCCTTTTAAGAGAAATGCAGAACCATTGCTCAGATGCTGCGCTACAGTAATACAGAACATCATTTTCTTCCTCAGGGTCAGCTTTTGTTCCAGAGACTGCTCAGGCTAAAATCTCGTGGGGTTAAGCTGAAGATTGCCAGCAGTCTGACAAACTCAGCTGAACTGAAGACCTTGGCAGCACACAGTGAGTGACTGTCACGTTGTTATTTGTGTCACTGTGGCAAACAACAACAGATTTATATTTCTAAAAACAATCCTAACATAACACGATTCTCAGCATCCAGGACAGGTTGAGTTTTTTTGAGCATCCTGTTTTAGGACAGCAGCAGCACATAGTAGGTATTGCATGAAACATCAATGACTTGCCTTAAGGAAAACAGATGCATTTACAGCATGCAGCACCACCCAGGAGCTCCACCACCATATGCATCTGCCAGACTTCACAATCAAGGTAAAAAATAAATAAATAAATAAATAAAAACTTGAATGGATGTGAAAATGTACAGTCAGGTTTCCTCAAAGTCAAAGACTTTGCCTTTCAGACTGCCAGCCTGAGCCCCCCCCCCTCCCACACACACACATGTTTGTCAGACAGTACAAGGCCAGCTGTCATATTTACACAGTTTTCACCATCTCACTCTTTTAAACTTTTCGTTCTCTCCCTTTTCTGTCTGTTTCCGTCCCTCACACTGTCCAGATGCAGAGGTTCGTTTTGTTAACATGACAGCTTTCACCAGAGGAGGACTGCATTCCTCATTCTGGATAGTAGATCGGCAGCACATTTACATCGGGAGCGCTGATATGGACTGGAGGTCACTCTACAAGGTAACGGCAAACATTAACATGAGTGTGCAGAGAAAAAAAAAAAGGGACTGAGAATGAATAAGCCTCACTGGTCTGTTGTGGTCAGGTCTACTGCAGCTTTTGGTATTTTTTTTTAAATAAAAGCATCAAATATAAATGAATTAAATTAATGTCTTTGCATTAAAAATGGAAAAGTAACACACGGTGTAGATTAGCCGCACTTTACTCCTGCACTTCTTTATGCAGATACTTCAGCGCTCCCAACAGGAATCAGGAATGATTTAAGGTTGCTGTCTGAGATGGTTAGAAAGACAAGAAGCATTTCACTTTTCATTTAGCATGTAATTCATAATAGTGCAGGAACCAGAAAACATTAGCATACCGTGACCTAAAGTGATTACCTGGCACTTTTGATGCTTCAGCACTGGCTAGAGGTAGAACTACTGCATGAGTGAAAGTAACCAAGGAACCAGAAGGAATGAAGGAATAGTCCACATACATGGATGTGTGCAGTATATGTGTTCTTATATATATATACATACATGCATGCAAATGACAGATAGGAAGTTACAAATAAAAACTAGCTGGGCAAGTCTGTCTGAAATTCACCCTTCGTGATAAACTGAAACCTCCATCTTCTTGCCTCTGGGGCGCACATTAAAATAGAAAAAACAAACAAAAACAAAACAACATTTCTGCCATCGAGTTAATGACCAGGCAAGAATATATTTAGAACTGTCTCTTCTTCTCCTTTCATTCTGTTGTTTTTTACACACATTAGCATCTCTGTGGATTGCAGTGTCAGTCTGCTTGTCTGCCAATTGGTGAATTACCTTGATTAGACTGGAATAATACCTAGTTTATTTCCTTATAGATGAATTTCTATGAAATTGGTTGTATATCCATGCTGACATCCAGGATTGAGCTTAGTCACTTTGCTGTTCTCTTGACTTTTCCTCTTTTAGCGTTACTTCGTCAAATTTTACATTTGTCTAAATACATTTAAAATGAGTAATATTCTCTATTACATTTTGCTCTTCATTCTTATCTTATTTAATCTGAAAATGAATATAAGATCATTGATTCTCACAGATTCTCACCCTGAAGTCTGCCCTTTTCCCCTCTTTTATGTCTTCTATAAATTGTACAGCGCACACTCAATACTTTAACTTTTCTGCTGCATCACCTCTTCCTACTTCTTTCTCACACACCACAGAGGAAAGAACTGGGGGTGGTGATGTACAACTGCAGCTGTCTGGCTCTGGACCTCCACCGAGTCTTTTTGTTTTACTGGCAGCTCTACAAAAGGGACTACATCCCCTCCATCTGGTCAAAGAGAGTAAATGCTCTCTACGGGAAGGACGATGCCCTGGAGCTACAACTTAACTCCACCCCTGCCACTGCTTACGTGTCTGTGAGTAACAATTTTGTTATGCTACAGCATTTAGTGCACGCATAAATCTACGCAAAATCCCCAAAATAACTGCACCAAAAAGTACAAAATATACGTCTAATAAATTTTTTAGTGGCTCATATTCCTCTTGAGGCACCAATTCCCCGCCTCTGGTCTTGCAGTGAATGCCTATATAAGATTTTCATTACATACTAATAACAGGCACAGACAGCAAATGATCAGTCATCTTAATAACACACTGAGTACCATCTTGAGCCTGAATATCTCAGTGCGTTAGCCTAATTTGATAGTAATGAATCTTGTTGGTCTCTAAGCGACAGGACACTTATAGGTTACATTTAGGATATTTATCATCTTATAGGAAACTGAAGGAGCCGCACTGTCGAGGCCTGCTGGCAACTCTAGCTTGATCTTTTGCCCCCTTATTCCAGTAACGATAAATGGATGTGAAAATGTGCTTTGTTGTTTTCTTGCCTTTTGTTTGTCGAATTGTTACACTGAAGTGTATACACTCATTTTCAGTGTTGCTGAATTTCAACAGACACATATTTGACCTGTCAGTTATTTGATTTTTGTGATCCTTGCCTAATCTGTGGGGCGCAAACTTGCCTCGTCCTTTCTGTAGACCTCTCCTGAACTCTTCTGCGCCAAAGATCGCACCGGAGACGTAGATGCCATCTACCAAGTCATACAGAGTGCAAAGACATTTATCTTCATATCAGTGACAGACTACCTCCCTCTGGTGACAAGGAGTTTCAGAGGAACCTCAGTCACAAGGTGTGTGTGTAAATTTCCCAAGAAACGAAAAAATATAATATCTCCTGATTTTAGTGATTTGAAATTGTGGAAATCTATGTGCATCTGCGTCTTTAGACTGAAAAGCCTTATCCACAATAATAACACTGGCTGGATTCTTAGGTATTGGTCATCTATTGATGAGGTGATCAGAGACGCTGTGGTGGTAAGAGGACTCAAAGTACGTCTGCTCGTTAGCTTCTGGAAGAAAACGCATCCCCTCACCTTCAACTTTGTGGCCTCACTCAAGTCACTCTGCATTCAGCTTTACAACTGTTCGCTGGACGTGGTAAGTGAATAACTTACACCTGTAGTTTAGTATTTTTTTTTTTACTTTTTTTATTGTACTTTTTTATACATGCGGTTTTTAAATCATTCTTTTTTTCCAGAGGTTTTTTCTTCACAAGGAGCAAACGGATGACATTCAGCTTGGACTCAACCATAACAAGTACATGGTGACTGACAATGCTGTCTACATTGGTAAGCAATCTGTAAACAGTGTTTTATACTTTTTATTGCAGCACAGGTTTTCAAAGTATCTTTATATGGCTTGTTTTTATACTATAAACAAAAGCGTACATGCACTCACCAGCCACTTCATTAGGTACACCTTGCTAGTACTGGTTGGCCCCTCTTTTGCCTTCAGAACTGTTTTAATTCTTTATGGCACAGATTCCACAAGGTGCTAGAAACATTCCTCAGAGATTTTGCTCCATATTGACATGATAGCATCACACAGTTGCTGCAGATTTGACAGCTGCACATCCATCAGCACATCCCATTCCGGGACATCCCAAAGGTGCTGTACTGGATTGAGAGCTTATGAAAGTGGAGGCCATTTGAGTGCAGTGAACTCATTGTCATGTTCAAGAAACCAGTTTGAGATTATCTGAGCTTCGTAACATGGCATGTTCTCCTGCTGGTAGCAGCCATCAGAAAATGTGTACTTTGTGGTGATTTGTTGTGCATTCAGAGATGCTCTTCTGCATACCTTAGTTGTACTGAGCAGTTATTTGAGTTACTGTTGCCTTCCTTAAAGCTCAGAGCAGTCTGGCCATTCCCCTCTGACGTCTGGCATAAACAAGGCATTTTTGCCTCAAGAACTGCTGCTCACTCGATATTTTCTCTTTTTTAGTACATTCTCTATAAACCTTAGAAATGGTTGTGTGAGAAATTCCCAGTAGATCAGCAGTTTTTGTAATACTCGGGCAGCCCATTTGGCACCAACAATACTTAAATCACCTTTCTTGCCCATACTGATGCTCACTTCTTGACCATATCTATGTGTCTTAATGCAGTGAGTTGCTGCCATGTGTTCGGCTGATTTGATATTTGCTTTAAGGAAGCAAGTGGCCGGTGAGTGTGTTTTGAAAAAGGAAACCATGGTCAGCATACTGAGAAATGTATTTATAGTCATTTGCTTGCCAAGACTTACATAACAAGATTGTTACCACTTTCCTTTTTGTTGTTAGTTACAGCCAGGAGGCATTTAGCTTAGCATAGCTTGGCACAAAGATTGGAAGGGGATAACTAGCCTGCCCGTCCAAAGGGAAATAAAAGTTCATGTTACCGTGTTTGTTTGCTCAGTACAAAAATAAAAACAGTGGGAAAACAATAGGCCACAGTTTTATTGGCTTTTTTATTGGCTGGGATCAGTGAATCATAATATTACCATGAATTTGCAGTGGCGTGAACACCAAAGCAAAACGTCTGCGAAAGAGGAAACCTGAGCAACAGTTAAAACATGGTTGTATTGACTTCAGGGTTCAGGGTTCATCACAGACACGTTCGGGCGCAAACTCCAGAAAGTCTCCAGTCTCTCCAAGAGAGAACTTTTTGACAAACAAGTGACATTTCTTTTAACCAAAATTGCTAAATTAAACTAGCAGTGCTATATTTAATGACTCCAAAGACACACAGGAAACAAGCGGTATAAATATTTGCAAACACATATCAAGATTCAAGATGCAGCAGTGGATCGAAAGCTTTAATAACTGTTACAGGAACTATCTGACATTGCTTTCTTTGTTGCCCACAGGGAACCATGACTGGGTTGGCAGTGATTTTCTCTTTAATGCAGGAGTTGGATTAGTGGTCAAAATGACAGACAGTGCTGAAGACAGAGGAGCGACAATCCTGGAGCAAGTCAAAGCTGTTTTTGAAAGGGACTGGAGGTCAAGCTACGCTAAGACCCTGATTGGAAGCAAAGATCAACAGGGAAAACACGGAAACTTGCAACAGGGAACAAAACATGAGGAAACTGAGGAGGAACACGAATGGAATGACACTTTATATTTATAAGAACAAAATGTCTTTCCCCAGTATGTCTTAAAGCCTCATAAGCCTGAATATGCTAGATTTTACAAATATGTACACAAATAAGAATGTAGACCTACTCTATATGACTTGCCAAAGTATTGCTTTGACTCGGTTGCAATGTACCATAATAATGTCTGTTTAACTGTCGACTGTTATATAAGCATGTAGTACTGCATGCACACCAAAAGCAATATTCCAGCACAAACTATATACTACGACAAGCAATATGACAAAAAAACAATATTCTCTGTGTGTGAAATCTGTATGCACCTTATCCCATCAAACCCACAAAACAGTTTGTGTTGATGGACATTTTTTGTTGATAGTTCTACGTTGTATTATTAAGCTTTTTTATTCTACAGTTTATTGGCTGCAACTGTAAACAGGTCAGTTCCTAGAATGAAACATAACAGCTTATGCCGCTGCTTATCATGTCACTGACATTTTCTGAGAGCTTTTTCTTTGTTGGTATTGTGTTATTTCAGTTTGTTGGTCAGTACAGAGCGGCCAAAACGTTTAGTTATACAAATTTGTATTGCTGACACAACAAAGTCTCAACAGCTACAATGGTAAAACATTTAAAGGCATGTTTCCTTATCCTTAATTTGTTATTTTCTTTTCATCTGAGCCACCAATAACGTGCAAGTTAATTGCTCAAAAGCCTGCAGACAAAAATCTGTTTACTGCAAATGAAGACAGAAGTCTTGAATCACAGCATTGGTTCAAATTGTATGATTTAAATAAAGGACTACAGACTTCAAGTCAATTCAATTTTATTTATATAGTACAAGAGAAAACCCAACAATCAGCATCACGGGAACCCCCCAGCAGCTAGTCTATTGCAGTCTAGCTGAGGGATGGTTTTGGGTCAAGTAAAGTTTTAAGACTAATCTTAAAAACACAGAGGGTGTCTGCCTCCCAAATTCAGTTCACTTTTATTTATATAGCGCCAAATCACAACAAACAGTTGTCTCAAAGCATTTTATATTTGTAAGGTAGAGGCCCTACAATATTTAAAGAAAAAAACCAAAGGTAAAAACAACCCCCTATGAGCAAGTACTTACCAACAGTGGGAAGGGAAAACTCTTTTAACAGGAAAAACCTGCAGCAGAACCAGGCTCAGGGAGTGGCAGCTATCTGCCGTGACCAGCTGGGGTTGAGGGGAGGGAGGCGGGACAAAAGACATGCTATGGATGAGAGCCGGAGATTAATAATAAATATTGATTAAATGTAGAGTGGTGTATTAACACAGAGATATTGAAAAGTGGTGAATGGAAAGAAGAAGAAAAAAAACTTAATGCACCATAGCAGCAGCCTAGGCCTATTGCAGCATAACTAAGGGATGGTTCAGGGTCACCTGATCCAGCCCTAACTATAAGCTTGAT
>JAVDPK010002204.1:125186-138215 GCA_034780415.1 Cichlasoma orientale
TGAATTATGTTCTGTATGTCAGTATTAAAATCAATTTTGTCTTGCGGGCGACAGACACACATGGTCCATGCGGGCGACCAGGTGCCCGCGGGCACCGTGTTGGCTACTCCTGACTTACACATTACAGACAGAGAGAAGTATAGTATTTTAGCTAGTACATTAAAGGTCAAGAACATATTTGCTGTAATAATCTCTCCTTTTCATTCTGGCTATTTAAAGATCCTTTCCCGAAGCAACACTCTCAAAGTGCACCCGCAGCACAGTGAGTGGCGGGGGACAAAATGCACAACCCCTTCTGCATAACAATGTGTGACGATGTTTATTTGAAGTAAATTAGGAGTATCAGTATCAGATAGAGTGGATAACTTTCTGTAACTCTCCGTAGCATTAATATAGGCTTGTACACAATTATGTTTTTGTCTGTTTGTTTTACATTACTGAAACAAACATCTGTGGCAGATTTGGTTTTACGCTTTAACACGAGGTGGTGCTGTTGCACCATCATCTTTTGGATGCCGAAGTTTCGCACTATGATTTTGGTTTGGTTTTGATGTATTCAGAGGTTTCTTTCTGGATGAGTAAAGCAACCTTTTACATTCAGATTAATGTTTTAGCGATTACCAAGCTCTCTGAGCTGGTTTGGCTTTCCGTGTAAAATCACTGGTTTGCTGCATAGTGCTGAGGGGGGATTTAACAGCGCCTCACTGGTGCTTTCTGATGACTTTTCTTGAAGAAGCAAACGCTAAGTGGCTAACGCTGAAGTGGATGCATCAGCAGCAGCAGCCTTACTTCTGATGCCCGGTGGAAAAGAGGCTGCTGCAGCTGAGAGGGAGGGATGGGAGCGCCATTACCATGGTAACAGATTAAAGGCGAAGCTATTTCGGCGCCTCTACTGCAGTAACTTAAAGATATGAACCCAAAGGCAAAGAATATTTCCCTTTTTTTTATTTCTAGGGTTGGTTATAAAGTAGCATTTCTATTTAGCTTAACTGTCACTTTTCAAAACTTCTTTAGTCCTTTAAACATCCCTAATACGGCAGTGCCAACTCTTTCTGTGTGACTAGCAGAGAGGCTGGGAGCAGCAGGAGGAGGAGGAGGAGGAGGGTTTGGGGGATTGACGGCAGATGCCTTTGCAGCAGAAGACCGGAGAGGATGGGTGCGTGTGTGTGTGGCGTTCCGGGACAAAATCCGCATATGTTTGAACGCTCACTTGGCGATTTTTAAACTGCCAGATCTCACGAGTTTGTGAGAGAAACAAAGACAATCCAAACCGCTGTGTCAGGAGGAAATTCTTCTCTACAGGAGATGGACGGGACGACCTGAATGCAGGACTGGGTCACTTCTATTAAAAAGATGTATCTCCTGCGTTGCTATCTGTGTTTTCTTAATTAAATCAGCTTGGATGTTCTTATGAGATCAATTAATCGAATCCTAGGTAACGATGGAGAGTGGAGTTTTTCTGCCCTGCCTGGATCAGTTCATGCTGAGTCCACTCGTCACTTGGGTAAGTGATGTGAAAGGCTCTTATTTCTTCCCAGATACTGTGATATCGACTTCAAATCCTATAATATTCTCTTTGCTATTTAGGTGAGGACGTTCGTGCCAAATGATGGGGGCATGCACTTGGATTTTTCTGAACTGCTGGATGGAGTCTTTCTAAACGACATAATGACTCAAATGTAAGTCACTTCATGCCATTTTGGCTCTTGCAGCCTATAGTGCATTTATCACATGTCCAATCTAGGTCAAGTGTCAAGATAGATTTTTTGATTGATTTTTGTCTGACTTACGATGACCAAGGTTGATAAAGAGGAGTAGTCATCTTCTTGCTCCATGCTGTAGCAGCCACTGATTATGTATGAAGCATCTGCTAAAATTCTTACCCAGGCACCAACAGTACCAGCTTTGTTACTCTGCAGTAATAAAGGGGACCTTTGTAGTCTGCAGCAGACTTCCTCATTACTGACAGGTTAGGGTGTCTGATATAAATGTTAGAATTAGCATAAAAGTTACCCATAAATGTACAGTTGACGACAGACCAGACTGAAGGCAAGAGATCTACCAAAACATGAGGGGCATCACCGACACTAACAAGATGCTACTTAAGAGATTATAATTGGTTTGCCTTATGTTCTGAGGGAATTACCCTCATCCTCAACAAACACTACCTAATGGTGCCAGTGTGTTAAGCCTTCATGTGCAGGTTAAAATGACACTTCAGACACTGACAGAAAACTCCTGACTAATTCTGAAGGCCTGCAAAGGAAGAGGAAAAAAAAGATGACCCAGTGCACTTGTGGAAAATGCACTTATGCCATTGCAAATCTATAGTATCCATTCATCCCACTTATCTCCCCAGGGTCACAATAACCGGCTCTAAATGAAAAAAAAAATTTGCACTGAAGGGAGGGGAAGAGGCGGGATAATCTCCTGGATTGGGAAGACCCTCTGGGATTAGGGCCTGGTGTTTAGTGCCACTGGGACACAGATGGGAGGGAGAAAGAGATCACATAAACAGGACAAAGTAGAGCAGACAGCATCATCACAGACAGGACTAGATTCCATAAAAGTTTCTTTCCTGCCACAGTCAGACTGATGGCATCCCATAACTCAGAGTAAAGGAATATTTATTTATTTATTTATGGCTAATAAAGTCTCTTGAATCTTGAAACAGCCCACAAAGGGAGACTGGGCAGTTCAACATTATATTTGTGTCTCTTTAACTGATTATGTCTCACTTGTTTTGCTCTTTGCCGGCTTCTTTTGATCAGTGTATATAAATCAATTTCTTTCTCGGTATCTTCTCCACTTTGTCTGTGTCCTGTTTTGAGCACCAAGGTCAAGTCTTTGAAATCTGAACTCTGTAACAGCACTGGGGTCCATGATGACATTTTGGCAGTTCAATCAGTGACCACAGTAGGCTCTAGCCCTGCAGCCCCAGAAGCCAGCTAAAGTATTTCTTTATGATGGAAAGTCAGAAAAACTCCAGTTTGTTGGCTGAAAGGAATGATGTCACACAGCTTAAAGCTGGGAATGAATAGGGACCTCATACATGTTCCCACTTACCAGTTGCAGCTCTTTCCCATTTCTATTAACAATAGTTTGTTTGCTTGTTGGCTGGTTTGAAAATAGCAGTAATGACAAGTAAAACACCTTTATACTGCATTTTCAGAAATCCTTCAGCTGCATCTCAGGGTGCAAACAAAGTGAGCAAGGATCCAAGTCTGAGGATTCAGAACCTGAACTTTCTTGTTCAGCAAATCAAGACATTTTATCTGGTGAGTTTTGGATGTTCCTTACCTGCTTTCTCAGCCATTTGTTATATGAATCAAAGATACAGGCTGCAAAGCTTTCAATCTCCCTCAACATCAGATTATGATATATTCTGGGTTTCACTTTAACTTCAACATACTGGTCGACTTAGTAGCACTTGTACCCCAGCAGATCAACTAGTTCTTCTTAAGATGCATGGCCTAAATTTCAGTCGTGTGAACATCTGTGTAATCGGCACAAGAACGACGTTAAGGGCACAGCCAAGAGCCCAAGTAAAGCTACAGTCAGATCCACAGACAGACGGAGCTTTGGAATCACATATAAAGTTGCAAGATTCATGGGCAGACACCAGTGATGCAGAAATCTTGGATTTTCTGTCTGTGTCAGAGTAATTAAGTACAATTCAACCTAAGCTTTCAGATCGGTCAGGATCAGCAGACAAGCTATTTCACTGAGAGCAGGACAATGAAGTTGGCTAGATTACTGCAACTAAGGGATAGTTGTTTTATCATTATTATTAATAGTAATAGTATTTTGTTACCATAGCTTATTTTTTTTACCACAATAGCAGCACACCTACCCTGTATTTCTACTGTAGTTGCTTTTGGAATACATACAGTTGCTAGTTATGTTAATATTTGGACACACGCAAAATTTGTGTAATTTTGTTTCTTCACACCAACACAGATCAAACAGTCAACATTCAGTGAAGTGCAGACAAACTGAATGAACAGCTCTTCGTGGTGCAAATGGATAATGATGTAAAGCATACTGTAAAAGCAAACCAAGAGTTTTTCGAGGCAAAGAGATGGGATATTTTTCAATGGCCAAGTCAGTCACCTGATCTCAACTCAATAGAACCTGCTTTTCAGTTAGTGAGGAGATAACTTAAGGCAGAGAGAGACCCAAAAACAACTGCAGCGACTGAAGGCAGGCAGCAGTAACGGCCTGCTAGAGCACCTGAAGGGAGCAAACACTGGGGTTCTAGACTTAGGAATTTTTATCCAAGTATTAAAAACAATCCTTAGATTTAAAATTATGTCAGTTTGTTCACATATTTTGGAGATTTTAAAAATGGGGAACTATGTATAAAAATGGCTGTAATTCAGTTAATGCTGTACTTTAGTTAAAATCTTTGAGTTAAACTTGAAAGTCTGCACTATGCTTCTGTACAACGGTGTACAAAATTACACAAATTGTGTCATTTTTCAAAGACTTAAGGACGCAACTGTGCACATTTTAAGTTGTTTGTCACCAGTGAATGGAAACAGATACAATCAGTTTGTTCCAATCTCATCTTTGAGACAAACTGCAGCTTGTCATGCTTATTTCTGTATTAAAATTATTATTAATAAAGTGCGGTACATCTAGGGCACCTTGTGAAGTGCTGCAGTCTATTTTTGTTTATTTTATTCTCTGCGGTCATTTTAAGGACCTGACCGCTTAACTAAGTGGAACTTTCAGCTAAATGCTAATGGCCTAATTTACATTAAGGAGATGCAGTTCAATATGATAAAGACAAAAGTATAACAAGTGCATGTCTATAAAGTAGCCTTCACATAAAGCTCAAAAGGAGAGGATGGTGGGAAATTTGAGTCTAGTCAGTTGAACTTTCTGTCAAGCGTAAAAGAGCCAATCACCAAAATATGTAACTATACCTGCAAGCTGGGCTGTCCTGCATCAAGCACTAAATGATTCCAGTCAAGTCTAGCTTTCCTTGCATATGGGAATTAGTAATTACTTGAATTTTACTGTTCATTAGCCAAAAACAATCCACTACACACACACACACACACGCACGCACACACACACACACACACACACACACACACACACCAGGACCATGTATGCAAGCTACTTACGGGCTGAAACAAGGCTGCACCAAACAGCTTTGTAGAATTTCACCACAGCACCGGGGAAACCGGCTCTGTCATCTACCCATTCAGAGCACTCACCCATTTGCTGGCAGTGTTTCTATACACGTATTTAAGCAGGTCCTATGTGCTGTACATACATACATCTCTATCTATTCAAGCACTTTGGCTAGACTGCAAGAAGTGTTTCACTTTAGTCAAATGTGTGGGGTTTTTTTCTAACAATCTCTCTTGGTCCTTTCTGTCTCTTTTTTTTCTAGGATAATCTGAGACAATTAATCATGACTCCTTTGCCAAATGTGCTGCTGCTTGGCAGGACTCCTTACAGTGGTATGCTCTTTAAAGCAATTTCTCAATACGCACTGCTTTATTTTCATTGTAGAACAGCTGATTTTTCTTTCTAAATCGTTACTAAAGAAAATCTTTGAGTGTTTTTCTTCTCAAAATGGAACCGACTCTTCTCGGCTCTTTCCGATAACATTTTAGTCCAGTTGCACACCGCTCTCAGTCTGATAACCGCTCTAACTTCTGATGGCAATGCTTTGGCAAGTGATGACCCAAATTCACCAACCAGCGCTCTGTTCAGTTTAAATCCATGCCAGCAGTCCTATTTCGATCCAGTGGGTTTATTTTCAGATAATTCAATTTCTTCACTCCCATAGAGCAAAGCCTGGATGAACTGAAGAAACTTTTGCTATTACTGTTGGGATGTGCAGTCCAGGTAAATACTGACTAACATTTAAGAACCGTGTCTGTGGTAGATTTCTGTGTCAATCAGCTTTTTTGTGCATTTTTGCAGTGTGAGAAGAAAGAAGAGTACATTGAGAGAATCCAGACACTTGACTTTGAAACAAAAGCTGCAATAGCTGTGCATATTCAGGAGGTATTTGAGTTTATGTGACATATGCTTTACATGCTGCAGCATTTTTGTACAGGTAACCGTTTTGTTTTTGTGTAGTTGTTTGTGTAGTTGCTGTGTATTGTATATTCTTTCCCCCCAAATACTCTGATAGTCCCCTTCCATGTTTAACAGTGGACCCACAGTCAGGAGAATGTGCTGGATCTGCAGTGGTTGGATTCTAGTGAGGTGAACGCTGATGAGATGGAGGCAGTAATAAGGAACATGGCCACACACCTCCGACACCTGCTGGATCAGAGGGATACCCATCTGGAGGTACTTATATTTCATATTTATATACTGTGTTAGCTGCATATTTTTTATGGGAACAAAGTGTGCCTAATAAGGCATGGACATTCTTTTATCAAGACGCTATTACATGTTAGACTGAGGACACAGACTGGACACATGTTGTATCTCTAAAGTTCAGCCTGTGGTATTAATCCTGCTTCCTATCTGCAGACCATAGCAGAGCTAATACAGGAGAAGGAAGGTGTGGTTAGCGTGCTCAATAGCCCGTCCAGCCCACAGTCTGCCAGCTACTCTCCTAGCGTGCAGCAGCAGCAGGTGGGGACCCAGCAACACCTGGCGGTGGAACTGGCTGACTCCAAGGCAAAGATCAGACGACTTAGACAGGAGCTGTAAGTGTGTGATAGGTGGAGAAAAAGAATTGTTTTATTTGTTGACTAAAATTAGCTTTAAAAGTTAAGATATATTTCACACAAGCTGGAGAGCAGAACATTTTCACATTCTATTTTGTGCGATGAGTTGAGCTCAAGTTACTATATATATTAGATCAATGTAAAAAAAAAAAATCAAGTAACATAATTATCAGTTAAATCTGCATTTTTGTGCCACTTTTATGGCCAAAATGTTTGCAGAGTAAAGTGCTCGTTTTACTCCCACAGTAAAGGATTATCGGGTTAAGTATTGCAGATTTCCTCCTAAGGGTGGTGATTGGTAAATAGGTTTCCTTTTCTCTGTGTAACTGCCAGTAGTGAGTAAATGGGAGGCGGAGAGAGCGAGAGAGCGCAGGATAAGCGATGCCCTGCAGAGTTTGGCCCACATTACTGCCTGCTTGGCAGGTTCAATGGCTATGCACTACCACTGACCCATATTCGCTCTGCATATCAGTTGATACTGTACACATGAACACACATGCTAAAGCTGATCCAATCAAGATCCCGGTTCCATCATTGCTGTCCATCCTATCAGGTTCACGTACTGTTGCTCTGAGCAAACACAATGTCACATAAAGCCATTGGGCATGCTCTGATTTTTTGATAGGCCATAGACTATTCTTTTATTTATAGTAAGCGCTTGAGTGCACTTTGTCTATAATAACACAATTCTTTTTTTTTTCCATCAGCGTGTGGGAAGGAAAAAAATTTAGATTAAACAGTTTTGTGTTTGAAACTTTTTGTCATAATTGTTTATGTTTATTTGTGCACTTTTTTTTGCAACAGCAATAAAAAGGGCCTAGTTATTATTTAAATTTCATGCTGTAAATGTAGTGCATACTAACCTACCAACTTGATTGTCTCTCTGACCTCCTCCCAGAGAGGAGAAGAGTGAGCAGATCCTGGACAGCAGACATGAGTTGGAGAACATGGAGTCTGAGCTGAAGAGGATCCAGCAGGAGGTCTGCACAAGTCAAAGAACACACACACACACAAAAAAACACAGCTCCTTGTAATGGTGACAAACAGTAACCTCCTGACCTCTCTGCAGCTTATGCAGATTAATGACCACCATACTTTTCTGCAGATCCGTGCTTATCAACTACAAATTGAAACCTCTGAACACTGACTCAGATACAACTAAAGCCCCTGTGGGTTTGTCTGATCAGGAAATCTCAATTTGTGTTTGTTTGAGCCTTGTAGCTTAGATGGCTGCACTAATTAGCATGGTTCGTATATGTCTCACAACTAAATGTTTACTGAAAATAAAAGCAGCATTTCTTTTCTTTTGGCTGTTTATGTTCATTGGAATGGAAAAGGTCATTATATCACTTTAAATTTGATGCATGCCATGGTTTCCCCAGATAAAGTTATAATGTGACAACAGATTAGATGATCACATATCATAGTGTACCAAAAACACACAAATCTAACATTTGTGTTTCTAGCTCCCTGACTACAGTAAGCCAGTATTCTCTCTCTTGCTCTGTTTATGGTTCCTATGGTTTATTGCAGCTTTGCAATAAATGAAATAATGAAAATAATTTAGATTTGAGGATAGATGTTTGATGAAGCTCAGATTTTATGGTGTAAGTCTCATAAATTATGTCTTTTTCTTAACCTTTACCAGAATTCCCAGCTGCTTGTGGATGCACGCGCAGCCCGCACCTACCGCGATGAACTGGATGCCCTGAGGGAGAGAGCCATCAAGGCGGACAAACTGGAGAGTGAAGTGGGACGCTACAGGGAGCAACTGCACAAGATGGAGTTCTACAAAGCCAAAGTGGAGGTTGAGGCAGTATAAATACTTATAATTAAAAACTCATAATTAAATATTGACGTGAAAGATTAAAACAAAGAGAAATATGACAATTAAGTGGGACAAAAGTGTGCTTTCAGTGATTTTCAGTCTATAAGTTGGATTTAAAATTTGTTTTTGTTTCAGGAGCTAAAGGAGGATAACAGGGTACTCCAGGAGACCAAAGAGGTTTTGGAGGATCAGTTGGAAGGCTGGAGGGCACGCTCAGATAAAATCCACCAGCTGGAGAAGCACAATCTGCTGCTGAAGGCCCAGGTCCACGACATGGAACAGGTCAGGCATCTCCACAGAGGTTACCAGAAATATGATTTCAAATATCTGGAGTTTAACATTTGATTCCAAAGGTTTTTAGATTTAATGTTCAACTAGTTCTTCCAGCAGCTGGACAGATGTGTTCTCATAACACTTCTTATACTTTGGGTTTTCTCTTAAGGAGCGGGAGGCAGATCGGAGGCGCATCGAGGAATTGCAAACGGAGAACTTGGCTTTGTGTTTGGCACAGAGGAGGAGTATGGAGGAATCCCAACACCTGGGCTGGGAGTTAGAGCAACTCTCCAAGACCACAGAAAACTCCCAGGGTAAGAGCAGGTGCAATGAGAGTCTAGGTTAATGTATGTTCCAGTGAGAAGGAAAGAGCAATATAAATTATATAAATAAGGGCATGCATTATTGCATCCATCTCTTAAATATATTACTTTACTTGAAAGATCCAAGAATCGAGATTAAGAAGGCAACTTTATTTCTGTAGCTTTGAGTGAAGCTTCTACTATTTTTTAGGTTGACAGAATAAGTTAGGCTCATAATTGTAAATAGCAGCACTACAACATGTAACAGTGACCAGTAAATCACATTTGAGCAAAAACTCACTACTTTCATTTGTTTATTTCCTGAAAGTTAACTGTGTACGTGTTTGTTAAAAGGCCAACAGACCCTGAGTGAGGAGGTCAGTGAGAGAGCCTGCAGTCGAATGCTGAAACTGGAGAAAGAGAACAAACATCTCCTGAAGACCACCGAGGAGCTCCGAGCTTCCATTAATAACATCATACAAACCAAACATAGCCACCAGGTGGTGTGTAGCAACAACAACTGTACCTCATCAACAGACGAGTCCTCAGTGTTGCAAACCTCCTGCTCAAATGTTAAAAATCACAGCAATGGAGTCTCCCTCAGTATTGTAACAGAGTATATGCTAAATGGCGATTTAAACTGCCATCAGGAGCTAGACGCAGAGGAACTGGAGCGAGTCCAAAGTGTGAACCTCCTCGCAGATAATCCAGACCTTCATATTCAAGAGAAAGGACAGCTAGAGGATGGAGACAGGGGAGACCATTTCAAAAAAAGGATGTCTGATTTGGAAGTCTTAGAAAACAATCACAATAGGCTCCATTGTTTTGTTAGATCACGTGATCACTCCCCTGGCTCAAAGAACAGCAGTCCCTGCCATGAAAGCATCTTCACAGGTCTGCCAACACGCTCGTCCTATGCCAGCAAGCACACACAGCGGCTAGAGGCCAAGTGCAGGGCCCTGGACACAGTAAATCAGCATCTACAGGCTTCTCTTGACAACACTGGTAGGTTCTGTAGAAAAGAAATAATATTTATGTACTTATATAGCAAAATATCTCCAGATTCGTTTATTTCTTCGATCCTCCTTCATCTTCAAGACCGAAAGGTTCAGCGTCTAGAAGCAGAAGTTGAGGAGCTGGAAGCAGAAAACCAGAGTCTGCAGGCCTCCTTAGAAGAACTTCGCATCTCTGTAAGACGCCTGGAGCAGTTAGAAACAGAGAAGCAGGCCCTGGAGCATGAAACAACTGCCCTGGAGAGAGACAAGAGGCAGCTAGAGAAAGAGAATCGACGACTCCGGCAACAGGTAGGTAGCCTTTTCTCCTACATAAAAGGTGTCCGTTCTCTAGCATTAGGTAAAGTTTGGAACGCTTACATTTCGAATAAAATATCTACTCCTCTATCTTCCTCTATTTCAGGCTGAAATCCAAGAAGCCAAATTAGACAGCAGTAATGTTTGTATGGCTAGCTTGGAAAGGGAGATGCGTTTTCTAGTAAAGGAGGTGGAGGGATTAAGGGAAACTGCTGAGAGGGTAAAAGGCCTGGAGAGAGACAACAGAGAACTGACCAAGCAGGCTGCTATCGACCAGAGAACCCTGGCAACCCTCAGAGAAGTGAGGACTGGCTGGATGCATATCCTGACCCACAGTGCTTAACAGATTTATTAGAGCACCACCCAACATAAGGTTTATGCCGCAGCTGCCCCACGTTAATAGCATTGGTAATTACCAAAATATTTTTTTATGTTTCTGTAATGGTTAATCCACCAGCATGTCCGAGCTCTTTCATCAAAATGACATTTTAATGCTAGAATATAATTATTAATTATATTATATTATATTATTAATTATACTTTTGTTTAAGCGGTTGATTGTTATGCTTGGTTCATTTTTCTGACATCTGACTTTCTGTGCCAACTCCAACTTGGGTATAAAAACGTGAATTTAGTTATTTACCTAATAAATAGCAATATAATTTTTTAGTTCTAAACACGTCATTGGCAGTTTTCTGAAATATTTCCATTTACTTGTTTTTATTCAGGTGCTCTAATAAATTTGTTCAGCACTGTGTCTGGTATTCAGTGGCAGTGTGCATGTCTACAACTACTTCAACTCGACCAACTACATGACATTGCTATCCCTCAGAAATGCTGCTGTTTTGTGTAATTGAAATGTATCGTCCATCTTTAGGAGCTAGTTAGTGAGAAGCTGAGGACCCAGCAGAGAGACAATGACCTAGAGAAGCTTTCCCATGAGCTGGAGCTGAAGGTCCTGAACCAGGAGAGTACACAGCAGGCTGAACAAGAGACACCAGATAACAGGTATATACATACTATTTGGAGCTCTCTCTTCCCATCCTGTAACCACTTAAGAGAATATTATAAATCATGCGGAGTTTTATAATGCAAAATAATTTCTTCATGCAGCAGGTTCAAAATGCTTGAGTCTGAGCTAGAGACTTCCCTGAAAAAGTCTCTGCAGATAAAAGACGACAAGTTGGCTTCATTGGAGGCCCGTCTGCAAGAATCCTCTTCTCTGAATCAGCAGCTGCGCCAGGAGCTAAAGAGTGTAAGGGATAAAGTTAAGCTTTCCAGGCCCGTTAGTTTCTCTAGCTCCAAGTGTATGACTCCCTTCCATCACACAGGTGAAGCTCAACTATGAAGCCCTGCAACAGAGGCAGGAGGAGGAAAGGACAACATCAGGCTCCACCCCTCCAAGGGAAACGGGCAAAGCCATGAGCGAATGGCTACGTGAAAGCCAGGAGGCTACCAAAGAGCTGCTGAAGCTGAAAGACCGCCTCATTGAAGTGGAGAGAAATGTAAGTGACACATTTCTGTAGACATATAGAATGGCCTCTACAATATTAAATTATATCATTCCTGTACACAGAAGAATTTCCTCCTGAGACAGACCTAAACCTAACACCATGCTACTGATTATCATTATATCTTTCTCCTCGCTTATGCAGAATGCGACACTGGAGGCAGAACGGCTGGCTTTACAAGCCCAACTGAAGCACCTGGACAGTCAGTCTGACAGCCAGCAGGCTCAGATCCTTGCCCTGCAGAGGCAGGCTGCCTCACTGCAGGAGAACAACACAGCATTGCAGACACACAATGCTACCCTGCAGGTGTCATTATATTACACACTAGTGTCTGTAACAGAATTCACATAAAAGCTTCTGTAATATCCTCTGGTAAGCTTCTACTCTTGTCAGCGGCATACACAAACTATTTATGTTACCTTAACTCCGTGGCCTTTTTCTCCAGGTGGAAAAGTCCACACTGAATTCACAGAGTGCCTCCCTTATGGCCCAAAACACTCAGCTGCAGCAGCAGCAGTCTAAGACAGAAAGTGAACGGGACAGTGCCATGCATGAACGTGAAGAGTTGCGTGGTGCTCAAGAGCAGCTGTTACGAGATCATGAGCGCTTGGCAGTTCTGCATGAGAGACAAGCCATGGAGTGTGAAGCTCTGATGGGCAAACATGGCTGTCTGAAAAATGCTCACCGCACACTGGAACTGGAGCACCGCACCCTTCAAGACAGGTAGGTCACAAATGAGAATGAGAACATTGTGTAAATCCAGTGATCTAAGTCTATTTAAACCTTTAGCCTTGAGGATCATTCAAATCTTCAGTCTGGGCACTCTCAACTAACCCAAATCCAAATATGAACTTTATGTTCATGTTTGTGTTTGTCTTTGTATTGGGGAAATATTTAGATACAACAGCCTGTTGCAGCAGCGCACCAAATTAGAAGACCTGGAGAAAGCCCTGAAGGAGGAGCAGATGAGGATGGCCATGGAGAAAGAGCAGCACAGGACAACCGCTGCTGAGTGCTGCAGGCTCCGCGATGAGAAGGACTGGTGAGAAAGCACGCATGCACACACACAAGAGCACACACACACACACATATATATAT
>JAVDPK010002204.1:138248-172485 GCA_034780415.1 Cichlasoma orientale
TATATACGGATGTGGGCAAGGTAATACTTCTAATGGTGCATGATTTATTTAAGGCTGAACCAGACATACCGTCAGCTTCTTAACGATAACGAGGTGCTGACATCGGATCACAAGCAGCTCAAGAGCCAGCTGAATGAGGCCAAGCTGGAACACACCTGGCTGGAGGCAGACTTTTCAAAGCTCAAAAAGGACTATCAGCAGCTGGACATCACTTGCACAAAACTGACAAATCAGTGTGAGGTATGGATATGCTTTTAAATGAGCAGGCATTAGCACTTAAAAAAAACCTTACCTTGTTAGCCTCATCACCTTTTAAACAGTCTGATGGCTGGATAAAAAACATCAGTCCAAACATTTTATTAAATGCTTAACCAATTCAGCGTTGCCAGGGGGCTGGAGCCTATCCCAGCTGCCATTGGGAATGAAGTGAGGAACACCCCGGGCAGGTCGCCAGTTGCCACATAGACTCAATTAACTGAAATTATGTTTTCTATTGCAACTTGTTATTTTCATAATTGCATATCAGCGTGTGCTTTTGATAGATGTTTCCTTGTATGCATGCACGTTCATCTGCTGCTTAGTTGCTGAGCCAGTTGAAGGGCAACCTCGAAGAAGAGAATCGCCACCTGCTCAACCAGATTGAGACCTTGATGCTGCAGAACCGGACCTTGTTGGAGCAAACTATGGAAAGCAAAGATCTCTTTCATGTCGAAGAACGACAGTATATGTAAGTGCACGGGGCTAAAATCATGATTAGATAATAGTAAATCTACTGCAATCTAATCTGTATGTTACAGTATTTTGATAATGAGCGAAAAAATGTTTGGCACCTGCAGACAACTCAGCATGTTCCTAATCGGAATATCAAAAATGCCACTTCATTGATACCAAAATTATATTCGTGATCAATCTATCTTCTTTTCAGTGACAAGCTTAACGATTTAAGGAGGCAGAAGGAGAAGCTGGAGGAAAAGATAATGGACCAGTACAAGTTTTATGAGCCCTCGCCTCCTCGCAGGTAAGGGAACACCTTTCGTTTTATGTTTCCACATTTTAAGTGACAATGATGAAACAAGTATGTTGGCATTTTACATACATTTCAGTTCACATATACAGTTATTTGATCAATCAAGGCATTTTCGCAGCATGGAACAACATATATTTATATGTAGTCATATTTCTGGTCAATATTCAGTTTCTTTTGAGTTCTGTTTTGGTCTCCACCAACTCCAAGTCCAATTTCAGTTCAGTTTTATTTATATAGTGCCAAGTCACAGCAACAGCCATCTCACTGTGCTTTCAAAATATCAATAATCAGACGATCCACGATAAGAAAGTATTTGGTGACTGTGGGAAGGAAGAACTCTCTTTTAACATGCTACAGAGAGGAACCTTATACCTGCCTCCCATTATACTTTTGGGAACCATTAGAGCTGCAAGTTAGCCTACACTCTGAGAGTGAAGTACTCTATTGGGATAGTTTGATACTAAGAGGTCTTTAAGATATTCCCGAATGAACTTATTATGGTATTGATTGTTTAATCAAATCATGAGAATTTCAAGCTCACTTAGATGGGTGCGTGATTGGTGATGATTGACCACCTGATGACCAGTACATTTTCTGTGCAGATCAGCCTCTGTGTTATATTTGTAGAGCATTTAATTTATCTTAAATCTCTGCTCTTCCACAGACGTGGGAACTGGATTACTTTGAAGCTGAAGAAGCTGATGAAATCCAACAGCCGTGAGCATGGGCCCGAACGCCCACCCACACCCACACACACAGGCGTTGCTGAGCCTCAACTCTCCTGTCACGACAACAGTTCTTTCATCAGCTCAGATGGCTCTGGAGGCTCAGCCTCCACATCAGCATGTGATGCCATCTCACCCCAGCGTAACAGCCGTGAGTATTTCCATCTCAAATTTAACAGATCATCTTCAGAGCCGGAACAAATCATACAGGAGTGCTCATCTAAGGTCCGATTCACAGGCACCGTACAGAGAGGCATGGGTGAAGTGATGGACAGATTAGTTTCATCTGCATGTGAAGCTACATTTGATGGAGGCTCATCTTCCCAGAATTTGACAAAAAAAAAAAAAAAGCCCTTTTCTGTCTCAAGATTTTTGGCAGGTGCCAAAACATAAATAAATAAATATATTTCGAAATAAACCTGTTTCCACACCAGTTATGTGTGAAGATGTTAAATTGCATATACACAGTGTTTACATAACATGTCCTGTACAGAAGCTTTGTAACCAATTTTAAATATTAAGAAAATAAGTTCGCTACTTGAATGTGCACGGCTGCAGGGAAAAAAAAGAATATTCTTAATTGTTGTTTTAACTATACAGTGTGTGAAGAATCTGTTTTTCAAGTAATTCAGAAGCAGAAGTTACAGAAGCAATATGTGAAAAATCAGAATATGTTGTTTGGTGTGTGCGTCATGTCCAAAACATCATTCTTCACGATGCATGAAGTGTGTAAAGTTTCTTGAGCAATCCTCAGTATGTCTCCCCTTTGTCTTTCTCTTGTCTTCATGTATTTATTTATTCACCCCTCCCATCACCCTTGGCTCTCTCTTCCCCTTGTCTTTTCCTGCCCTTCCTACTTCTCCCCTCTCTTTTTTCCCCCTACTCTCTATTGGCATACATACCCTCCCTCCTATCTCTCCTCTGTGTGTCTCATGTGGTCACACTTAAAAAGCCACTCTGAAAGTGTTTCCCCGTATGAGGAACCGGCTGAAGGACAGAGACAAAGTCAAGTCCCTGTTTCGGCGTTCCATATGTAAGAAAGACTGTGGCCCCTTGTCTGGCCTTATCTTGCCCTTTTTACTCTCTTACTTCAATAATTCTAGCTGCTGTGTTTTATATACTGTTGTACTCATGCCATAATGCTAACATAACACTAGCTCATATGTGATATAATTTTTCCCAACTTCTAAAATCACTGGGTAATGTGTTACCAGTGTGGACATTAATGTCAACCTCATTTCACCAACCTAATTTAAAGGTATTTGTTATGATATTGCAGATTGCTGCAGATTCAGGCTCCTGCAGACCTTATTTGCTATCAGAGTGGCTATATTTGGAACAGTGTGGAGTATTTTATTAGAACCACAGAGGTCAGAGAAATGCTGCATTGCAGGAACACACTGCTGTGGCACTAGCTTTGTCCTGCCAGGCTGCAGTGACGGCAACACAGATTCAGACTATAATGTAATAATTTCATGCTGTGCATCTGTTCATATATTGACCACTACTGAAAAAATCATAATCTTTACAACCATTTCATTTTTCTACCCGTGTACCTCATCCACATCCCACTTCTTCCATTCATTTGTCCAACAATGTAGCCCTGAGCAGCTTAGTCTATCCGTCTGCCCCATTAGAGGTAAAGTGCTGTCCTGACAGCTCAGTACAGCTGGAAGAGTCAGAAGCTGATGTGGAGGAAAGCAGGAAAGACCCACTGACCTCATCACTTACCCTCTCCATCTCGTCCCCCCTCCCCCTGCCTCATACCGCCACTCTGCCATCTGGCCATCTGAACAGTTCCACCACTGACATTGTTCCAGATGTTTCTAAGCTGTGGGTGACAGGTAGCCGCATCTATCAACCAGTGTTTTGTTTTGTTTTTTTTGTTCATTTTCACTGATTACATAGTAGAATAAAGTGTAGAGTAATTAAATGACAGCATTTCATGCATTTTTCTTACTTAAGAATAGAAAAGTGTCATTCACACAATAATTGTTTTATTTTTTTGCCCAACAGATAAAGATTCAAATGATAGCAATTTGCCATCTGGACTTGAGGACAATGATGAGCTGCAAAATCATGGTAAGACCTTTGGGATACTCATTTAGCAGATTCAGCAAACGTGCAGGAATTAGACTAAATCCATCAAATCGCAATCATGACCTTGTTTCATATTAATCTCTGTTCTGGTCTCCAATGCCAACTGTTAACTTTGCTGCTCCCTATTGGCCATTTAGAATATCAAGCTGATAGAGGAGAGAGATGATTTCATGATAGAAGATTTAATTTTTTTTTTTTTTTTTTTTTTATTAACTGCAGCTCTAAAAAAAGCATCTTAATCTCTTTTCAGGGCTGAATTGTGCGAAGAGCAGAGCCCAGAGTGAGAGCAGTGTTGAGTTTAACCTGAGCCTGGAGAACGAGCCATGGTCAAATGGAAGCAGCCCTGTCCAGCAGCCTCCATCACGCCGTTCCTCCTCCTCCTCCTACCAAGCACCCAGTGATACCTCAACCCCCCAACACACAAAGCAGCAGCACAAAGAGAAAACCTGTACCGTGGCCACTGCTAACAGTCAGATTTTAGATATCCAATGTGATCCGAAACAGAGAGACCCAGTGCTGTCTCAGGATTTCTGGCTTAGAAGAGGTACAAAAAGCATTCGAAGAGGGCCAAGGGGGAAGGCGATAAGGCGCGCATCAGATTCAGGAGGAACAAGCAAAATCAATTCAGGACTCAATGGGATGAATCCAAAATTGAGCACAGGCAAAGCTGAAACTACCCGAGCCTCTGCTTGTTCACCAATCACAGTGTTGTATGTTCAGGGTAAGTCATCCTCAATGTCTGGCTGCCTCAACTGCTTCTCTTCCCCTCTGGGAAAAGAGGGGATGCGACTGAAAGGGCCTTGGTCTCCCAAAGGTCTCCCTCGTGCAAGCAGTGTCATTTCTACAGCAGAGGGCTCATCCCGACGCTCCAGTGTCAGCAGTGACTATAAGGTCATAGTCAAGACTGACCGGCTCCCTGTTCAGGTTTCAGAGTATTCAGAGAGTAATATTCAGGAGGAAGCAGCGAGTCAGAATCAACAACCAGAGACAGGCATTAAGCACAGCGAGCCTGAGCCCATTCCTCCTGTCAAACCTCCAAGAGACCCAGCAGCTGTTGCTCCCACAGATTGCCCCAAATCTTCTGTGCAGGAGTCACTTTTTGACTCCTCGTTCACCTTTAAATCTGTCTTTTCAAATACAATCTTCAGTGATTCTGTGGTGACCACCACAACTAGTCTAGATGAGCTTGACACTAACCAAACCATCCTCTGTCCAAATCCACCTCTGGATCAAACCTGTTCACTTGAAATCTCAAAATCTGATGAAAACGCACCACAGACAGTTCTCAACACGGCAAACGAGCAGAGTCAAGATCCAGAGCATGCAGCAGGGCTGGAAGGGAAAGATGAGCAGCTCACGATTGCATAAAAGCAGCCGTCACCGTCACGTCACTGTACAAGTAGTCACTCAAATAAAGCAACTTGCTATAACTCCATTATTCATCACAGCACACAAGCATTGTAATTAATTGTAATCAGTATGTTTGCACTGTATTCCACTGACTATATATATTACATACTGAGCATATAGTTCTTTTAAAAGTGTGTTCAATAAAAAAGACATTTAGATACTTTTAGTTCAAAGGATTTACAGTATTATTTCCATCTTGGTTCTTGTTTTGCACAAATGATGTTTTATTCACTGATTTAGATAAATCTCCTCTTTAACATCTAAATATCTACATTGGTGTATGTCATTCAAACCGTAGCCATAGTTACAATCCTGTGTTACGTATATTTGTGTTTACCAAAAATATTTTATTCGTTTTTTTGTTCTATTTACGTTCTGTCCGCATGAGTTATAACTTATTGTGAATTGCTTTTGGGGTCCCTTTGATTTTGTATTTGAGTCGGAGACGGGATGTGTTGTTCATATGTAAGAAATGTGTGTATCTTCTGCCGTGTGAATGTTATTTTCCCTTGAATAAAGAAACCTGCGCAAAATGTGTACATTATTTGCTCGTGATTCTTTTATAACCTGCGCCCGCCCCGCGTTCTTATTGGATGCGAGATCAGTCACGTGAGGAAATGCGGAAATGGACCATTTTCGGTCGAAAAACAAAACGTTCGGGGGCGTTGTGTTGAGTGACTCAGTCTGGTGTAACGTTACGCCGACCTGCTGGAGTGGTTTCATAAACTACGTCGTATAGCTCGACTGTTATACCCGGGGTTTGGCACGATGCTGAGCGCCGCCGCCGCGGAGAGGAACAAGGAGCCCATCCTGGCGGTGCTCCGTGATAGTGTGCACATCGGGAGACCCCTGCAGGCTCTGGAGATCTCCTCCGGTACTGGGCAGCATGTCACACACTTTGCTCGGGCCCTGCCGAATATAACCTGGCAGCCCTCCGAGTATGATCGCCAGTCTATAGTCAGGTAAACAAGAGATGTGTTTATGCGTATAAACTCAGACTCATATAGATATGTTCTAATGCAAGACATTGTATTTCATTATATCTTAGCAGTTATTATGTGATGGCAAAGTTTTATACTTTGTATTACCAATAACACTGTACCTGCTACAATTGCGGGGCATCATGTTGTCAGATTTCTTTTTTTTTTTTTTTTTTGGTTGCCTGTAATGTCTTTTGTTTCCATTAGTATAGAAGCATATAGAGCCCACTACCGGCTGAACAATGTGAAGCCTGCCATCCACCTGGATGCTTCTCTGCCCTTTCAATACTGGGGAGGTATCCAGCCAGAGAGCCTCGACCTGGTGCTCAACATCAACATGATCCACATTTCTCCTTTCGCTTGTACAGAGGTAGGACTGCTGATTCAGTGGTTCTCTAAAACTGTGCAGCACTGAGTCACTGCTACAGGGCATGGAGGACCAAGGGAAAAATATGGATTGATATAGTTAATGAAGAGAAAATGAACAAAGAGTTTGATAATGCTGTCCAGCTAACCCATTTTCCATTTATAGTCAACCTTCATTATTTCTTATGATTGTTAAAAAAATTGGGTGTTGTGGGGTGGTGAAGTTTTTTCAGCCTCTGAAGTGGAGTATGCCAGAAAAAACTGGATTACCACCAGGAAAGGTGCAGGACTGTTCCCAGGCTCAGAGCTCCCCAAAAGCTTAATAATCAATTTGTGCAACTGTATTTGTATGCTTTTGACTGATAATGATATATTCACTACTAAAGTTCAGAATGTCACCTCTGGGTTTGTAAGTAAGTAAAATGTTATAGCACCTTTCACGATAAATATTGCAACGTGCTTCACAACAAAAATGCTAAAACATTATAAAAAGGTTACCCAAAAGCAAAGCTAAAAAGATGAGTTTTAGCTGCTTTTAAAAGAGATCGCTGAGTCCACAGATCTCAGGCTTAGAGGGAGAGAGTTCCAGAGTCTGGGGGCCACTGTTACAAAAGCTCTGACTCCTTTAGTTCTCAGCCTTGTCTGATGGACAGCCAGCAGGCCATGATCACATGACCTCAGGGCCCTGCTGGTGACATATGGATGTATGGATTTATGATCTAATCTTAAGGACTCACAAAAGGACCATAAGATAAAATGTGGTTTGAGTCATTTTTATTATTATTATTATTATTATTAGTGGTAGTAGTAGTATTTTGTGCTTTTCAAATGCAAATATATAAAACACATTTCTACTAAATAAACTCAGTTTATTATTATTCTTTCTGGTTACTAGCAGTGGGCTTTGAGTCCATTTTCATCCAGCCTTAAACCTATTCTACTGCTCTTAGTTTTCAATTTCTAAAAGGGGAGGCCTAAACTGCTAAGATGTGCAAGACATTTTTAATATTTGCTTAAATCGACTCTTTGTAACATTTGCTGAAGAGAGACCCCTGTGGCCACAAGTGGCAGTTGCAGGTTAAAGATATGGTAATAGTGTAACAGTAGCCTAAATATAGCAAGTTCTCAATCTGACAGATACCAGCAGCACAGCATCTTAAAGTTAACTATCATTAGCTACTATGAAGTAAGGTTCAGTTATAATTATGTTTTTTGATGAGTGTTATGATTTTTTTTTTAATAAATATTTTATTTCTATCAAAATCTACAGAGTTTGGCTTGACTTTACTGATTGGCCCTTTTATTTAAGGTACCATAAGTGCAAATAATACAGTGTATTCCATCTGAAGTATGTTTACACTACAACCTTTTTTGATTCACAGCTCCTCAGATAATCACTTTAAGCGTGCATCTTCACAATAGCTACCTTAGTTATTTCAATCTAAAGCAGAAACCAAGAACATCAACATCAACCTGCCTGTAATGTGATTATTGTGCATTAAGATGTTGTCTTCTTTTAGGGTTTATTCAAAGGGGCTGGAGTAGTGCTGAAACCACAAGGCCTTCTACTGACTTATGGGGTAAGTGGCAAAACATTTAGTGTCACCAATGCACTATACACACATCACAAGTCATTATCAAATCTAAACTTGATGCGTAACAGTAAAGACTACATGACGTGTTTTATTCCTTCTCTCAGCCATATGCAGTGAATGGTCAGATCACCCCTCAAAGCAATGTGGACTTTGACTACAGCCTACGGCAGAGGTACTGTGCTCTGTATTTTATGACTCTTTTAGAGCTTTGTGTAAGTCAGTCATGTCATGAGGAGGCTTCAGTGCTGGACTGCACATGTGAATCAGTCTGATGGCCCGAGCTTTATTTTAGCCTGTTTTGAACATTAAACCTGAGCAGTAATATTACAGGTAAATTCATGCATCATTTTCAAGTCTGTCACTCTCGCTTAAATAAGCTGCTTTCATCACAGCATCTGTTTTGCACAGTGATGTGCACCCCAAAGACGCACACAGGTGCATGGATGTGGCCTGCCCAGCCCTCTCTCACTGGCAACACATAACCTCAAATAAGTCGCCCTAATGTACAGTCAAAGGAAAGGTGGAGAGAGGATGAGATTTTATTTTTTATTTTTTTTAAAAAAGATGCCGCTAAATGCTGAAAAGTGTTTGTCAATGACGTGATTGCTGATAAAAACAGCAGATGAATTCTGAAGTGCACGGGGCTCTTCAAAACTGGACAGCGCTTCACAGTCCAAATGGTTAATGACTCAAGGCATACTGCAAAAGCAACCCAAGAATTTCTCGAGGCAAAGAAATGAGATCATCTTCAATGACCTAGTCATTCAGCTGATCTCCACCCAACTGAATACGCTTTTCAGTTACTGAGGGCAAAACTGAGTGCAGAGAGACTCACCATCAGGCAGCAGCTGAAGGTGGCTGCAGTAAAAGCCTGGCAAAGCATCTCAAGGGAGGAAACACAGCATTTGAGCGTGTCCATGGGTTCTAGACTTCAGGCAGTCATTGATGCAAAGGATTTTCATCCAAGTATCAAAAACTATACTTAAAAAATGTTAGCTTGTCCAATGACTTTGAGCTTCTGAAAATGGGGGACTATGTATAAAAATGGCTGTAACTCCTAAATAGTTAATGCAAAACTTTTGTTAAACCCTTTGAATTATAGATGGAAGTCTGCACGTAATCAAATCTTGACTCTCTGATTTAAAGTCCACTGTTGTGGTGCACAGAGGGAAAATTGCGGACGTGTTGTCATTGTCCAAATATTTGTGAACCATACCTGCTAGCATTGAAGATAACTGTGATATTTAAAAATCAAATTTTTAATGTCAGGTTAATAACACAAATAACTGTTCCTTTTGTACAGCTTTTGTAGAGATATGGATACAGAATCTGTCCAGCCTCCTACACTCTTATTTTGAATGTAATTCAGTTGCCAGAAAGAGACAAAACACGCTGCTGACAGCACTGTTGTTCTTTATAAAATTTTGCATAGTAGAGAGCCAGCAACACTATGCAACAGAAAAATTGTTTCTTGGTAGTACGGGGTATATTCAGATGGCTTATGAAAGGTAGAGAAAATATTATTCTTTTTAAAGTCAGTTTTTGTGACCAATCATTAATTTGTAATTAACTTACAATTAAATGAAAATAACATAAATTTCCACCTTTGAAGCAAAACACATAACACAGGAACAAAACCTGGGTTACATAGTATAATGTAAGTAAAATAATTCAAATAACACGTGGGTTTAGCAGCCTGTTGGTTCCTGTGAACAGAATGTCCTGATGTGTGAAGCCAAAACCACAAAACACATGCAAAGAAAAAAAAAGTTCCATAATAAAATAAGCAAAAGGTGACCAGGGATTTTAAATATTATTGTTTAATCTTGCAGAAACCCAGAATGGGGCCTCAGGGATATCTCGCTCCTCAATTCTCTGGCACAAAGCAACGGTTTGTACCTGGAGAGAATGGTAAGTAAATCAGCCCATTTAAGCATCCAGCATAACCTTTAACTCAGCATGTAAAATATGAGGACAGTTTTGTAGGATGCTGGTTTACTGACGCTTTTTTTTATCTTTCCCAGGTGGACATGCCAGCAAACAACAAATGTCTTCTTTTCAGGAAGGAGAGTTTGGTGTGACGTATCCTGATGCAGGATGGTCAAAATGCCTTAATTTGGAGCTGAGATACATTGCCAAATTTTCAAGAGCTGTAAACGGATCATGTTTTCTCCACATTCTAATACACGCTGACATTAGATTAACTACGTTGATCTAAACTGTTATGCTCTAACCTATAATAAACTATATTCTTATGTATTGCACATGAGTTAAATTAATAAATCTCACAAACATGTTGCCTTTGTACTATATATTCTTTAAGACAATGACTTATTCTTTTTCTGTTTTTTAAGTGTGAAACTGACTTAGTAGAAGTGCTTTGAAGAAGGAAATAATTAAAGAGAGCATATACTGTACATTGCATAAAACAAAAAAAATGTTTATGAAACACAGATGGTGAAACTAATGTGAAGAGCAGGAAAAATAACTAACTACAGTAAATATAATGCAGGTGTCTATTTGTTTAGCATTACAAGCTAGGGATTTTTGCAACATGATCAACATGTGTCGCTGCTGTTCTCGCTACTGTTTTCACAATGCAAAGTTCACATAAAATATTAAACTTGTTTGAAAGCTGCATTTTTGCACTAGTATTAATAGGATGGGAATCAACACACCTGGAATGTTATTATACCTGTGTTGGAATAATGAAAAAAAAAGATCTCATACCTACATTAGCATGCAGTATTTAACTTGTTCTATTCTGTTTTGATAAATAGTTATTAAATATCAGCTTTTCTGTTGCAATTCTGACGTTTGTCTTCATTTTGAAAACATAGATGTGACTACAGCCCTTCCGTGGCAAAACAAGTCTGAGTGATGCTTTCACAAGGCGCCGCAGGTCTTTTTATTCAGAGCATCTCGCAGCTTTTTGAGTCTGCGTTCATTTATGGCTCTGACATAGCTGTCCGAGTGGATGACGGCCATGCCATCCTGCACCACACCCATCACCAGCAAAGGGTTTTCCTCCATAGTGATGTTGGGGCAGGGACAGCTCCAGTCTATCTTGGCAATAGTCACCTCCAAGTGTTTGGTATTGAAAAAAGTCAAGCCCATCTTTTCATCTCTCAAAACTTCTTCCAAGCTAAAGCGGGCTAACCCAGAGTCCAGATCCTCAACTAGCTCTGTCAGTCGGCCCACAATAGCAAAGTCACTGCGGCACAAGCTGGGCACCATTTTCCCCTTCACTCGGCAGGTCTTGCAGGGTTTCCTTTTGGGCTGTGGGCAGTTGGCTTCACACTCCTTTTTGGTACGGAAGTTGTTGGCATTTCCATGGCAGCCACCATAGGCAAAGGCTTGGCACTGTTTCATTAAGGAATTCCAGGACCAACGCGCCTCCCAAACTTTGCAGGGACCTTGAACAGCAGGCAGGGAGCAGATCCCCATGTCCTCTCTCTGGCAAGAGGCTTTGCACTCTTCGTAAGTCTCGAATCGGTTGCGGCTGTCATCGCATCCACCACTGCTGAAGGTCATGCAGGAGCCCAGCTTGCTGTCATAATACCAGTCAACATGACGCTCTCTACTGCAAACTCTCAGGTCGACTTCTGCCAGGCAGTCTGCTGGTGAGAATGGCCGTCCCATGGGCATCTCGGGATCTTCAGAGAAGTCGTCATCTGACCGACGAATTACAGACAGAGGGTAGTCTGCACGAAGAACTCCTGCAGAATTCCGTGCAATACAGGTGTAGATGCCGGTATCCCACACCTGGGCATTGTAAATCACTAGCTGTCCAATGTTAGTAATAACCACATTTCCATACATCTGATCAGGCCTCATGACCAGGCGTTCACGCCGGTCACTTTGCTTTTCCCATGTTACATCAGGTCTGGGGACTCCAATAACATCACAGTGGAAGTTGATTGTGCCTCCCACATAAATGGATTGGTGGTGAGGGTTGGAGTACAGTGTGGGAGGCATTGGGTCCTCCTGGGAGGATGTTGGGGTGGGGTGAACTGTAGTGTCTTGAGGGAGCGGACTGGTGGGGGGGCCAGCAAGATAGAATCGGCAGGGGACCATAGTTAATGTCACCCCCCGGATGCAGGCCTCTGCATCCATGTAGCAGCGGTTGAAATAAGTGAGGCCATCTGATGCACAGGTGAAGTTGGGCTCCTTCTCACACCGGTCCTGACACTTACATATGGGCTGTCCATCCCAGATGTCACAGGTTGCTCCCTGCTGGCTGCAGATAAAGCCCTCACAGGTAGCTGTGGAGGCAGAGGCGGCATCACCCTTCCCTGCACCCTGATCGTGTGGCTGAGCAGGGGTGCCATCAGAGAAACGAGCAGCAACACAGCTGTTGAAGCCACACACATTGGTGCAGCACTTCTCAAAGTCAGCACAGTCCTTAACATACAATATATAAAACAATAAGATGTTTAACATTTAAACGAACAAATCATAAAATGCTTTGATTAATATGCATTAATATACTATTCTTTAACATTCATATAGTAACATAAACGAACTCACCTCATCGATGCTGCATTCCCTCTCACACGTGCTTTGTGCATCAACCCAAAGATTGGCGTTCAGCTTGTTAGGACAAAACCCTTCGTGTTCAACTTTGGCTCCTGCCACACTTGCACACAAAGAGACCTCGAGTAAATCGCAAACCAAGAGAATCAACAAATGTGCACGTGTCCATCGTAGTTTATTTGCGCTTGTTGCACTATGGCAATTTGCACTCTTTATATGTCTATCCGCCAGGAATTGTAGGGGGAAATTATGCATATTTGATCTTTTGTATGAGCAGACCACCCAGTAATTCCATTCCAGCTTTGGGTCTTCACAACAGGAATACGGTTATTGTCGATTTTCAAATGTGTCCGCGCTTTTTATGCATAAACGTGAGCTGAGTCAGTTTGCTTTGCGCAAAGAAAAAAGTTGTACTCCTAGTGATCAAGACGAATTCCCGTGCGATGGACATTAAATTAAAGAAATATATCCAGGTAATAAATAATGGGCTGTATAAAATATTCGCCTTGATAATAAAAACGTGTGCAATATTGAGAAAAAGCGACTTGGATTTTGTCGGGATACGCGAGATAAGCGAACTGAACTGCACAATGAGCGGACAACGCAATATCAGCTTTTCGGAGTGAATGGAGGTGGAAAGGGCAGTCCCTCTCCGCCCCCGTGGTCGTCCTGTGTCTGAAACTTTTATGAAGCAGCACTATGCGCTAAGCAACTGGACAAACATTGTAAAAACATCAAAGAAAACGTGTAGCCGTGGTTTCAAGCAGTCTCAACAAGCGTGCGCACTGAACTACACATTCCGGTGAGAAATCCCATGTTAAATGCGTCCAGACAGAATTTATAGAGGTGGCATTCATAAATAAGTTAATGAGCTGCTTATTTTCAGAAGAGCAGTTGGTTATCATTCTTTTTTTTTTCCTGTTAAGATACTTTCAGATCTTTTGCGCGTTACAGACTTAAGCAGGTCTCCTGCACAAATGAAAAGAAGCAAAATGTTAAGAAAAAAAAATCGTCAATGGCGCAAGGCGGAAAGCGTGAAAGCCAAACACGGGGCGTGTCGCATCATGTCTCGCAAAACATGTTGTTCACGTCCTCCTTGTCTAGACTTGGGTCAGTTTACTACCATCCCTCATTCACGCAGAGCTCAGAGATGCCACGGTCAGGTGGGAAGACATAAAGCGCCACATTTTCATCTGTGTGCGAATCATCTTTGTCCCGGCCCGGCTCTGGGGCAATGAAAAGCAGCTCCCCTTGTCTTTTCATTGGAAGTGACCCTGCAACCTTTGAGTGACATTTGACCGCGGCGCATTCATGCGCTCCTAGCCATGTTAGGCCGATATCCAAAACTAGCCAATACCAAGAGAGCAGCTAATCAATTCAACCCCCCCAACAGGATTTAATGCCCCTGATCGGACAAAGGGGACAAAAATACTCCCACAATTCCCACAATGAACTTGATAAATGTCTGAATGAAAGATTTTCCAAACTATAGCGCACAAATAAGTGAAAATAAAATGCAACTTTTTAGTTTTACCCTTTATTTTGACTGTTTCTGATGGAGACAAAAATCTGAATTAATGCTGTATCCCAATACACAGCACTGGTAGCAACAATCATCATCAAACATTTACATATAGTGCTTTAGATGTTCACCCAAGAGTTCTGTTAGTCTGTTTTTCCGGTCTCAATAAATCACATAAAACAGGCGCCAGTAGAAAACATGCACCAATTTTTGCAGGCCCTCCATTAGCTGATTATATGCATTTCACCATGAAAATGCTGAAGTGGGAATTCAGCAATTGTTCTATGAATATGGAACAAAAATTAGAGTATATATCAAAATAAAAATATTTGTGTTGATTATTCAGTTAACAAAAGGAAATACAAATACTTTGCATCGTTCTGAAATTTTCATCTAACCTTATATTGTTCTTGCATTATGTCCAGAGTACATCTGTAAACAACCACTGTAAGTCCTCCTAGTATTCGCACACATTTAAAAACGCTGGGAAACCGCAAAAGTATGAAATTACTAAGGAAGGTTCCAACCACCAAATCTTACAATCTCAAATATTACCACATGGCCATAGAAAGGTAGCTGAATACTGTTTTACATTCAGAAATACATAGCATGTATATAAAATATCCCCAAAGCAACCAAATTAAAATATTCTTCTCACCAATGACCTTTGCGGTTATGAAATATTAAGAACCAAGACACAAACATTTAATGTTTTGAAGGTTAAACCCCAAAAATGAGCAAACAATCTGTACATGTTTTTGTACAAGGTTTTCTCATGAGCACCGAGCAATCGTTTAATAAGTTAACATTAAAACTGATCATGCTCTGGATGGTTTACTCCGGTTAAAGCAGTGATGCAACAGAGAATACAAGCGTTAGAGGTGTGAAAAGGCCAGAAGCAAGTCAACAGATGTCTGAACCAATGACTGATGGAGATGCAGGATTAATTCATTTGGGCTGAAATTTACAGGCACTCTAGGAAGTTTTGCCAACCTTGGCTTGAATTTTTTAGACAGATGAAGTAATGCCTAGACTAACAATGCTGCTCAGTTAATAAGTCTTAAATTTGCCTTTAGTCCTAGGCTGGTTGTAAAAATCACACAAGGTGTTCTCATGACATTCAATCTTATTTAAAAATGATCTGAGTTTTGAATAAGTTCTCTATGACGGTTGAAGCTGGAAAAAAATGTTCAATGATTAAAAACTGAAGGTCTCCCCAAAACATTCAAGACAAAACAATCATTAAAAAATTCCTCCCCACGACAATCACCACAGAACAAAACGAGCGCGGAATATATTTACAAATTCTAGTCCAATTTTAAATACCAATAAACAATCCTTTAAAAAGATGCCCCTCAACTCATTTGTAGTGTTAACTGGTGAGTTATAATCCTCAATTCACATGTGTTGGTCCCAAGGAAATCTTATTCTACTTGATCACAGTGAGCCTCAGTAGTAGAGTACAGGTAAACGGACATCCACAAGATGGCACCAGCACGCACAAAGAGAACAGAAACCAATCCGACCATCCAAGTCAGTTCCCAAAAGGTCAAGGAAAGTTCACAGCTATATCCATTGCTGGCAGGCCTCCATACTTCTCTCTGGCCTCACGACCTCTTGGAGCAACAACACTTTTAACACTGGCTCTATTGAGGAACCATCAGTCTGCTCTTTCACTATGATATCTTACAGTTTCCTTTAGAGGACAATGACGAGCTCTTTGGAGGACTCTGTGGAGGCCTGAAGGACTTTGAGCGTTTCAGGCTGTTAGCTTTGCTTCCACCGCCGCTACCGCCTGAGGCAGCGCTGTTGGCCACAGAGTAAGAGCGTCCATGCATCATGACTGCATTCATGCCATTAGCCATGGAGAAAGACTTGAGGTGGGACTTGATGGCCACAGGGAGGGGCAGTTTGTCAATGAGGTGCACCGGTGTGCAGGAGACGATCGAACGGCAGCACAGATCTTGGAGACTGAAGACTGTGGAACAAGAAAAACAGGAATATGGATGAGACACCTGCAGTACTTAATAAACCTTTTCAATGTACCCACAAAATCTACTAAACAAGGAGATATCCTGTCATAGTAATAAAACAAAATATAGTAGGCTATAATTGTATTCAGTTTGCTCAGAGTCCTGGTGCAGTAGTAAGTATGTTGCTAATGTAGAGACATTCTCAGAGCCGACAATCCATGTATAGATTCAATCGCTTCTGATAGAAAATGTTGCCCACTACAGTGTATGACGTTCAGCACAGGATTCAGTACAAACGGAATTCCATTCATATCTGTACTAAATAGAAAATTTGTTGTTTCATCTGTCTGGTCAGAAAAAAAAAAAAAGATTAACTGGCTCACCTCTGTTGGGCCTCCAGAATTTCTCCATCCCGTGCCTCATTAGCACAATGCGTGAAAGCTCTGTGAAGGACTCGATGACGTTGAAGTTGCAGAGAGGACTGACCTCGAAGAACGTCATGCTGTTCTTTTCTGCATAAGCCCGTGCCTGCTCTGTTGGAACCTGACGCTTGAACGCCAGGTGAAGCCGGTTTCCCACAAGGATCCGTGGCACACCTGGGGCATGCTGAGGGAAACAATATTATATTGTTGTGAAATCAAATGAACTAATTCTAATGTACTTTAAATTTTTATTCTGTTTGATGTAGTGCTGTTAATATTGGCCAAAAACACTGTCTGATTTTGTGAAAGAAAAAGAAATCTTAGACACAGCCATGGGTGTTAACGTGTTAACCACTTGAATACATATTGGCAAAGCAATAACTAATGGTAAGTATATATAAAAATAAAAGGTGAGTTTTAAAAGATCTAGATAAAATAAAAATAAATAGGGGTGCAAAACAAATTGCCCTTCGGGGATAATAAAGTATTTTGAAATTGAATCTGACTGAATACATGCGCTTGCAACACTTCTTTGTACACCAGAAATTGGTTGGCAGAAATTACCTCATCAATTTCTCGGATCCAACGATCAATGCCATCAAATGACCAGCCATTTGTGATGTCATACACCAGCAAGATGCCCTGTAGAAGGAAGATGTTATCATAAATACTCAATTCCACAATTAGAAAATAATTATTTATAATGACTGTTCCAGTTACCTGTGCTCCACGAGAGTAAGACCTGAAGATGGTGCAGAACCTGCCTTGTCCTGATGTGTCCCTGTTGAAGATGCACATGAACACAAACTAATACAGGCCGATCATAGGTTTGTCCATTACTACAGCTGCTAATAACTTACAATGCTGTGCAAAACTCTAACGCCACTGCTTATTTCTTTATATTTTTTTTAGAAAATAGGAGCATTATTTTTTTGAAATATACAAACATACATGGAAATACTGAATATAAGACAAAGAGTTTTTACAATTCTAATGAGTTTGGAAGTCAACATGACAACTCTTATTTTTTTTTAAACAGCCTGAAGTAGCTTAGAGAGCTTTCTGTAATTTCTTTAATTAATCTTCATGAATAGTTCTTCAGGCTTCATAAAGACCTCCCAGAGCTCTTCTTTGGATGTTGGCTGACTTTTGTTAATTTCTCTGTCAACATGATCCTACACTGCTGATGACAATTTGAACCAAAAATTTAAAATCTGGTTTCATCTCTTCATAAGACCTGTTGCCACTTTTCAGTCCCGTTCTTGTGCAATTTGGCATACCTCAGCCTTTTCTCCTTGTTTTCCATAAGGATGGCTTCTAGACAGCCACCCTTCAAGTAAGATAATTTCTGATGAGGCTTCGGTGAAGAGTAAATGAATCTACTGAAGGTCCAAATGCATCTTTCGGGCTGTATGTCAGGTTTTTGCTGGATTTTTCAGATTTCTTAAGGACACTGATCACCATTTTGGTAGGAAATGCCATTTTTATACCTGCCAAACTGTGTTATCTTTGGCATTTTTTGTAGATTCAATGTGTTTTTGCAACATCTATTAGTAACAAATAACCTGCCAAGTTGTCTATTATGTAGACAACACTGGTTCATCCCCTTGTTTATACTTGAATGATTCATAGGTCAGTGTTAAGTGGCTTGGTCAGGTACAAGGCCTGGACTGAAAATGAGTGAAAAAGCAGCCAATGTCCAAAGAAAAACTTTGAAAGACCTTCAGAAAGCCTGAAGAACTACCGCTGAATACCACTTTAAAAAATTACAGAGAACACTGGCTCCTCCCAAGCAAAATATAAAGAAATTAGGGGTTGCTCAAGATTTTGCACATTATTATTGGTAATATTATAAATTTCTATTAAAATACAATATTTAAAAAACTCACCATAGCTCTAGTTTTACTCTTCTTCCATCCAAAAGAATTGTGGTGGTCTTGTAATCAATCCCTAAGATCACACATAATCCAAACAAATCAAGTTAGAGCTGGCCATTCTATGCTTTTAAGCCACCTGTAAACAATTAGGAAAAATGGATATGGGCATTTAGATATTTACCACTGCTGTAGGCATAGGGAGACTCCACTGATCCGTCCTGTAAGCTGTCCAAGATTTCTCCCTTTCCGACATCGCTGTCTCCCACCAGTAGAAATTTCAGAAGATAATCGTAGCTCTTGACAGGACTACTCTGAGTCCCCATCATCCCACGCATTGGATCCGCTTTACAGAGAGCCTTTTAAGCTCACCAGGTGTCCACTAGAGAAACCAGGCGGTCCCCGAGAGCGGCACCGAAAGGAAAGCGTCCGCCGCTGGTTTAAGCTAACGAGTTAGCTTGTGTACTACTCACGCTTTAAGTGGACTATTATGTTTCACTTCGCCGCTTTTGACACATACAGCAATTTATTTATTCCACTGAATGCGACGTTTTAAAAAAATAACACGATTTAGTACCGGAAACCCAATGTAGATGCCGTTGTTGTAATGTCGATATTCACATAAATGATCAAAACAACCTCGGGTGCTAGCTGGCTTGTTAGCTAGCCAGCTAACAAAAACGACAGTAACACATTCTGGCACACACTGGACAAAAAAAAGCAAAAACGATGCTACTTTATTCTATATATAACTTTACTCTACTAAAATCACAAAACGATTGTTTCACTTTGTTTACAAAGAAAATACCTACGCGGAATATTGAGCTTCGGACCACAACGCACATCCAGAGGGTACGGTACTACGCTGGAACTTCCTGGTAGCAGCATCATGAGCTGCGTCACATCCTAGCACGATCTAAAAAAAAAAAAAAAAAATCAAATTAAAAAATGTTATTTTAACTCACCCCGCGACCCTGAATATGATAAGCGGAAGAGAATGGATGGCTGGATGGATTTTAACTCACCATATCCAAAATGCGATTTTTAATTTTTTTTTATAAATCTGTCTGTCCTCTGAAAATTTAAAATTACATATAGACTAGAAATACACATTTATGCGCTTCGACATGAATATTATGAATTGTTTGTTAATTTTTTTTTAATTTATTCATAGCAACAAGGGTGGAACTTAGGTCTTCTGTTACATTTCTTCTGACTGCACAGAGAGTTCAGTGTTTCATACAAGTCATTAATTGGAACTCCTGCCAAGCTGTAGCCTATGTATTAAATGCACAGAAGCCAAATGAACATTGTTCCATTGTGTATGACAATGCAGAAAGATTAAAACATTTGGGAAAGCACTCAATGTGACAGGTGAGAAACTACTTTCAGGAGAAATTTCAGTAGTCTCACAGCTATTTGTATCTGGCGTGTGTCGTGACTCCCACCATTCAATCAATCAGTCAGTCAATCAATCAATAAATAAATCAAATTTATAATTTTCTTATATTTTCCATGCTGTAGTGCTGAATACGTATGAATGAGGAAATGTAAAATGCCACTCAGCCGAAACATTAAATTCCTTTAAATCAAGGCTGAAAACCCACCTGTTTAAAGTTTTTTTGATTAGTAATCCGCAAACAAATCAGGGCGAAAGCTGCACTAAACAAAATATCTTATTGTACACTGACCATCTCTTTATGATTATCATGTGAATGATTTTGTGTGATGATTATGATGTTTGATGATTTGCTGTGTACTTGATTGATGTTTTAATGCTTTTAATGATTTTACTGCACATTTGTCTGATGTTCTTATGCTGTAAAGCATTTTGAATTGCCTTGCTGCTGAAATGTGCTATACAAATAAAATTTTGCTTATTTACTTACTTAAACTCTTGTGAAACAGATGATTATTGGTAGCCACGTTTCATTGGTCGGTCCTGATTGGTATCTATAGCAGGTGTGGAAATTCTCTCTAGATTGATGAATACAAAAGCAGGGTGAAACGCTGCTGTCAGACTGAACTTTATTAGGTGAAAGACCAGCAGTGCAAGGCAGCCACTGGAATAATCATTTTTAAACAAAGATAATAATAATGGGGCTGATGCATGCTGGGCTTTTATTCCTGCTGTTTTGGTCTTCCTGTTTTCAGTTTACAGATAAAGCTAGGTATGGCGTCTTTGGGCAAGATCCTGAATTAGGGTGGGAGAGAATGGAGACGGTGACCGATGAAGACAAAATGGAAGATCCTGCACCTAAAGATAAACCCAAGAGGAGTGCAGTAGATGGTGACTCTTCAACACCGGAAGCAATGAAGTTACCCAAGTATCTTATTGTCCCAGCCTCTCATGACCAAAAACTGATTTTCAAGCCAGAAAGAGGAGCCAGACCTCTTTCTGAATTGGCCAGGAAAATATTACTCGCTAGCCCTCCTGTTACTCCTGCAGCTGGAGGTGCAGAAATGGGCAGGCAAAAGCTGGTTGAAGTCTTGTGCCATGTGGGTAAAATGTCTGTAAGAATCAGGAGAGAGGTCTTTAAATCTAGAGATGCATACAAATATTTGAAACTAGGTACTTGCCCAGTTAACCAAGAAACTGAAGCCCATTACTACCTCCTCTACTCTTTTGAAACTGGCTGTGGATTCAAGAAAGAGGTAGGTGAATGTGTCTTAATGTATTTAGTTTCTACTTTACTATGAGAAACCATATTGAAATGTTTGTTCCAGAGTTTTGCAGATTACTTGTCCATCAGCAATGTGCTCCGCTTCAGACCAACCACTCCAGTTTTAAGGGAAATGCCATTTGAAATTCCTCTTCAGTGTAAGTTTCCCAGGTAAGACTCTACTTTTTTTTTCTTTTTGCCTAGATTATAATAGATTTGAGTGTGCATAAATATGTGTTGCTTCCTATTAATGTGAGTTTTAACTATTGCAGGTTCTTTCACTCATACAAAGTTGGCTTCCACCCCAAACTCCGAGGAGGAACGGTTTTCAGAGCACTCAAAACAAAAAGACTCTTCACTCTCACCCTTGTAGATGGTAAACATTTAAATGTAATCTCACTGCTGTCCACAAGTTAGCAATCTCTAATCAAATCTGAGGATGTTTATAGCACAAGGTTTTCCCCAAAGAATTGTTTCTGCACTTACGCAACAGGAAGTGGCAGGTTTTATGAAATTCAATATGGCTGGTAAAACAAAGCATTAGATGGGTGGGGGGGTGGTAGATGACAAATCTTTCAGGACAAGGATACAACTTTTCAAAAGATGGATTTCAAATTGATTCAAACTTGGAAACAATGTCTTTAGTTCATGCAAATGTTTATTTTCATGCTATCACAAAAGCTCTGATTTTGAGCACTTGTGATTTTAAAATAGTACTGCAGCATGCAAACGTATACTCAGGAAGTTACAACAGCATCAATATTGCTAAAAGCTTAGACTGGGTTAAAATGGTTCCACTAACACTTCTCAGGACTCTGTTTGTAATGCATTCAATTAGCAGCAGCAGCCTGGCTAACTGTGCTCTCTACCTTCACCCTACTGAAGCATCAGGGAATGCCACCACGACCAAAACCTATGCTTTGGGACAGTCGATGTACTTTGAGGCCAGTGTACTCTACAGCACTGCAAGCTCTAGAAATAAAAGGCTCTACATCAACAAGTGCTTCATGACCCCCTCCAGTGACCCTGACTCAAATCCTAAATATACAGTTGTTGACAACCAAGGGTAATATTTAAACATTATCAGTATTAATACTGGGTTGACTTGCTGGGTGGGAATAAACCTGTCTGTTCTCCAATTCCAGCTGTATGATTGATAGCAAGGTGATGCTACAGTCAAAGTTCCTTACTGGTAGCTCGAAGATGGTCCAGAGATTGAGTGTGGGAGCTGTCATCTTCAAGGACCCTGCTTCCATGACCTCATCACAGGTACTAGCAATAAACTGCACGCCACTAGATGCTGTCAAATGTATATTAACACTGAATGCAATGTCTCTTTAGGAACAATACTTGCACTGTGAGATCTTTATGGGGTCACCTACTCCAACTCAGCATTCAAAGGCTTGTAACTATGATCCAGTTGTCGGAAAGTGAGTTGGCTGGCTAAACTAGCTTAAATTCTGCAGGGTGTCACATTTGTGCTTGATGGCATCAAATTTAACACTGCTATGTGTTTTAGTTGGAAGGAGCTGTATGGGTTTGACACTGTGTGCGCTTGTTGCGACTCTGTTTGTTCATCACCACAGCAAAGAGGTAAGTCCTTTTGGCTCAGCGTAAATTGAACAGACATTCTTTCAGAATATTTAAGGCATGAAAATGGTCTCACTCCTGAGCAAACTGCAGTTTTGAAACAACCATGTCGTGTTTCAACAGCTTCTAGGAAGGTCATCTCAAGTCACTCCTGGATGGTTGACTTGAGCAGTGAGGATGGACATGTGGAGTCGGAGCCCAAGATGAAGTCTCTTAATGCTGGCATGTTCAGCTTGGATGATCCTGACGCGGAGGAGTATAAAGAGTTTGTAAACTACCAGGCCCACTAACTTGTAACGTTTAAATGATCTGAATTTTATTAAAAAGGGCTGCTTGAATTTCTTGAACTGATTGCTCAATATGGCATTACTTTATGAATGGACAATTTGTTTGCTGTAAACCATTTTCAAGTGAAAATTAAAAATCCAACTTGTGCTATCTTCAACTTTTCAACTTTTCATCTTGTTCTTTCAGTACATTTAGTAACAATCCCCTATCAGCATGTACGCATTTCTGAGCATCTCCTGGAAATGCACCATGGCGTTTCTGTGCATACAGCTATGTACCACAAGATGATGGAAGAGATTCACTGGCTTTGCTCTAATTAACTCGGCAGGAAGTTCAATAACCTCAGTTAAAGGGTTGCCAATGAGGACGTGTTTTAGCACCTTTTTCTCGAGACTTTTTTCTATAAAGGACAGCAAGTCCCGTAACCTAGAATCCACACAGTTTGGATTCCAGTGTCTCGGGTCTTTGGTCATAAGCAGATGCATTAGTGCGGTTTTGAAATGAAAATCCTTCAGCGCACTACTTCCTGTTAATGCAGTCTGCCTCTTGTGAAGAAAATGTGCAATTTCAAGTGCTTGAATGTGACATGCATTTTCAGGAAGGCGTTTAGAGAGGTGGTCTAGGAGATGGTCTTCATAGCTGGTCAAGGACAGCGTCCAGAAAGTATCCAAATCACTTGAGGACCAAGGCGTAATGAAGAAATGAGCATCGTTATTAAATGTAACCACAGGATTCATACTGAAGCTTAGCTTCTTTCCTGACTTAAATCTGATGACCAGAGCACCGGGAGCATCAATATAGTGAATGTTGAGCTCAAACTCATACTTGTGTGAAATCAGTCCCCACGCTTGTTTGATGGTGCTCTGAAACCATCTGGACACCAGTGACTTTGACAAGAAAGGAGTGTTCTTCAAGCACAGAAGAGCACGAACATCAGTCATTTCTGTTCTTCCTCTCTCATTCTCAGAGTGCAGCAGACAAACCATATCGTCACCTGCGTCAGCGGTCTGACAGGGGCAATCTTGGATTTTCTCCTTTTCCACCAGTTTTATTTGACCACAGACTGACGTATCTGAAAAGTCACTCCCTTTGTTGTTCCAGAGCTGGCTATGAAAACTAAAGGGCTCGCGTGGGGTAAAAGGGACAATTATATCACAGGCATTCAGCATCTGAAAGTCCTCAATCGCCACACTCCCATTTTTATCACATATGGCCTTCATGGCTTCTAGTAGGTCATTTGCAAATCCTTCCACAAACTCATCCTTCCTCCACTTCTTTTCAGATGATTCTTGAACGTATTTAGCATAAAAATGCTGAAGAGTGCCAGTGTCGGGTAGCTGCACTTCATCAGCCGTGCACGTCGCTGGGGAGGCTGCTACTTGTGTCATTTGGGAATTTCTCTTCAAGTGTCTCCAACAGAAGCGGATCATAGAAATGACCGAGAATGTGTTCCAAATGTACCAGAGGCAATCGCTTTCCCATTCTGCTACTGATTCCTCAGAGGTTTCATTTTCTGATGTTTTGGCGTGTGGAAGAGGTATCTCTTCTCCTTCTGAACTTATTTCTTTCTCAGGTTTTTCACGCTGCCCCTGTGGTCTGCCAGGGTCTCCAAAAGAGGCGTCAATATGGACATCTTTTCCCTTTAGCTCATGAGCATCTCGTGAAGCCTTTAAAACAGCGTCGGGTTCACTGATATATGTTTGAGGCAGACTTGGATCTGATTTAGCTATGGAAGGGCCCCATGGTAATTTATGATCCGCACCATGTCCTTCAGAGCCGTGGCTGGTGACAGTCGCCTCTGACAGTTTATCTTTTTCAATGGCATTTTGATCCGACGATTTCTGCTGGTTAGGGATGTTTCTGTCATCTTCAGTCTCATTATTGTCAGCGTGTATTTTCTCACTGACAGGTGGCGTTCCCTGGTCCAGTTTCTCTTCCCCTCTCAGCAGCCTTTCTTCATGCGTTTGCATGCCCTTGTTGGCAATATCATCCCATTCCTCAACTCCAGGGTCGTCCCTCGGACACATCAGGAGACCGAGAGCCACCACAAACACTCGCAGCACAGTTTCTTGCATCATCAGTACCGTCTGCGAATGCATTAAACAGCAGCGTTCAATTTTAAAAATGCACGAGTGATCAATAAAACAAAAAATACTGAATGCAAAACCTTGCAGTTATAGATTGAAATATTTTAAGACAGATGTCCGTGCTAGCAAAGTTCACAGTGATGCAAGGAAACAGAGTAAAGCAACTTCCTCGATCGCCCACAAGTATTCTTTTTACTCATGTCATTACATATTAAAACATATAACTTATTGCACATAACATTAAAGGAGAAGAAGAATACGCACCGAAAAAGTGTCTGATTATCTCAATAATGCGAGGCACCAATAACGTGTGAGTAGATATAAAGGAGGAACCAAGAGATCAACCTTGCACAGCCACAAGCTCTGTGATCTCTTCCTATTTTAGATGTACGTTGCCTTCTGTGACTTATTTCCTGCACACCCTGCCTGTGTGCTCTGCTGTGACATTTTCCTGTGCAACACACAAAAGAAAAGATAGCAGACTTCCTGTAACTTGAACTGCATTTTCAAAAATGTTAGAATTGAGCAATTACTTTGAGTCACTTGGGCAGATTTTACCAGGAAGCAGTATATTATATTATATTATGACATGAGTATTTGGCCACACACTTTTGTTCAAACAAAAGCAATGTGTAGATAATGGTTTATGTGTATGAATAGGAAAGAGTTCTCCTGCCTTTTATCTTCTTGCGGGTTTCTAACTGGTTTGTCAAGCTCTATTTCATTCAGTGGGTCCAGGTGTTCTCGGAGAGTTATGTGAAACAAAGTAATTAATTTGAGATTTATTAAAAGTCATTTTTTTAAAAGTGAAGCTGTCGACTTGATTGTTCTGGTTTTGATTATGCAAGTGAAAATAGATTAACCCTTCACCTCTTAGATAACTACATTTTCCAGCCAAAGCCACAGATATTTGAATGGTTTGAAAGCGTTTTTGCATGTCTTGGTTGTTACGACTACACATAAGCACAACTACATCCTCGAGGTTCAGGTATCTCCAATAAACGCTACCGCACACTGCCTGCATACTAGCAAAAAAAAAGAAAAAGAAAAAAAGCCATTCTTACAGCCACTGGAAACTATGTGTTCCCTGTGACAGGTGTACTTTTGAGAAAGTGTGTGGTGAATGAAAATCATTTGTGACATAACACTAAACACGGGCGCCTGTGAAGGGAGGGGCACGATGACAGAGGATGTGGCTGGCTTAGGACATCAGAGAGTTCGAGAAGCACCTTTCGGCCGGTCAGGGCTACGGTGATTGCTAAATACAACTGCAAAATATTTATTATGAGCATTATCCTTATATGATTTTTTTTCTTTGCATCTATTCATCAACTCTTATTTAAAAAGGTAAGTGTTTGTGATGTTGCTTTCTGATCAGAACCTGTGCACTTATTTATTTTTCTATATCAAACTGATGATACCTCAGTCCACATGAAAGCTGGTTTAGGATAAGAGTCAGAGTTTTCCGAGCTTATGATTCCACTTTTGTACCTTTAATAAAAATATTTATTGTGGCCTAATTAACAAATGTGTAATAAATTATAAATGCTTTAAAAAAAAAAACCTTTAACAGCTTTGAGAGTGCATGGTTGTGAAATATGCCTCTACCTACTAACCCTTTAATGCCCTGGAAAAGGGCTGCAGAGCATCTTAATCAAAGGTCTGTTTATTACTACCTTATTAACACACATAACTTTTGGCCTGATGGTTTATTTTCTCTTATTAAACACCAGTTAATTAAAAACTCAGTATCCAAACAGTTGGTTCACAATCTGGCAGTCCAAAAGCTGATTTTGTGAGCTCTCTAAATCATGTGTAAAAAAAAATCTGTAAATCATTCATTTACCACTAATTCAGAATTTACGTAGAACTTGTAACCATTCTTTGCCTTTTCTACCTCATGTGAAACATACTAAAGTACTTTTTTTTTAAACAGGTTTAAGTGCATATAAACTAACATCCCACCACATCTCTCAAGATGGATAAGTTTCGTATGATGTTCCAGTTTCTCCAGTCCAACCAGGAGTCTTTTATGAATGGGATCTGTGGTATCATGGCACTAGCTAGTGCTCAGATGTACTCAGCCTTTGAGTTCAGCTGTCCCTGTATGCCAGAATATAACTACACCTATGGGATTGGACTCCTTATTGTTCCTCCCATATGGTTCTTTTTGTTAGGTTTTGTGCTAAACAATAATGTGTCAGTGCTTGCTGAGGAGTGGAAAAGACCCACTGGGAAACGAATGAAGGATCCAACAATCCTGCGTTACATGTTTTGCTCAATCACACAGAGATCTTTGATAGCCCCTGCAGTGTGGGTGTCTGTCACTCTCATGGATGGGAAGAGCTTCATCTGTGCTTTCAGCATCAACTTGAATATCGACAGGTTTGGGAATACCAGTCATCTTAAAGGAATGTCAGAGACGGAGAAGCTAAGACTCCTGGCGAGGATTCCTTGCAAAGACCTGCTTGATAATCAGGAACTAAGAGTGGGAGCAACAAGATACATCAAGTGTATTTCCCAGGTAGCCTGTTGTTTGTTTGCAGCATCGTGTGAGCGGGGTTTCTGGGGATGACAGAAACAAGTGAGACAAGCATTTTCTCACCGCATTAGTTCATGAAAAATATTAATGGCAGCTAAGCTGTTGGCTTTATTCCACTATGGTTGTTTGGTAATTGGTGATCAGGAAGGTCCCTTAGCTGGCATTGACAAAATGACTCCACTGCATTTCTGCTTTCTTTCCTTGAAAAAAAAAAACACATAAAAATACAAGTGTGAACCAAATAGGTAAAATAATACAGTTAGCAAATACATATCTGTCCCCAGAGGGCAAATCAATGGCCAAACTGGGAATTATGAGCCAATCATGTTGTTGCATTGATACACGCGCACAGCAGCGTTTCGTAATAGTTTTAACTCGTTATCATAATAAAGAGCGTCGCGAGTGTAGTCTTATTCTAACCATAACGTGAATTTTATTCAGTGCTCTCAAACGGGATAATTCAGAGACGTTAATTGAGTCATCACTTTTGATTGACTAATTAACGAAGCTGTAATGCTGGGTAACTTTGTAGCCTATACCTACAATTGAAACCTTATGCTGGGTCAAAATTGTCATCAAATATGTAAGTGTCGTTTCCAGGTTTGCACCCAGAAAATAATTTTCATGGCTCTGTCCCCATCAGCATCAGTGGCCAATGTTTGTGCCGACTACACCTTCAAACATAGCAGGATGAAGAGCTGAAAGATTTCTTTATCCCAAACTTTGCAGATTTCTTCTGTTTCTCTTGCAGAAAAATATGAATAAATAACAATAAAACAAAAACAAAAAATGTCGGTATTGGCACTGGCCACATGCTTGGCAGAAACAGTGGACTCAGTCAGTAATTTCTCCCTTAAAAAATACAGGCTCCTGAATTCCATAATCTTGGTATTGTTCATGCTGACTCACTGTCATGGCTGACTGGAGCAGCTGAATAGAAAAGAGGTATTGTTAATGGTATTAGCAGCACCTGGAGTTTTTCTTCATGGCGAGTCAAAATGACTGATAACAAAATGACTGCCCTCAGCTGACCGCCTTTAATTTGGGTGGGGAAAAAAAAGGTGAGTTTGTAATTGGCTGTTTCAAGTATTGTTAGACTGAATAGATTTAGATTTGACTTTTAAGCCAACCAAGTGAATAGCTAAATAAGGAAGAAAAGATTCACCATTTCCTAAAAAAAAAAAGAATTGAAGCGAGCTGGCCTTGAAACAAAAAAAGCACTTACACATTCAAATTAAATTCACAGAAAAATATGAATAATCCAATTAATTAAAATCATCAAAAGTGTGCCATTGCGGGCCTCCGTGACCTCAGTGTCTCTAAAATCCTGGCTTCAGCTCCGGCTGCCGCTTCATTGAACTATTTTAACTTCAAAACAAGGAAAACTAATTTTAGTTTCCTTGCTTTGCTCCTCAAAGACTCTTGTGCTCTTAACTTAAATCTCCCTGCCAGACTATAATTCACTTTACAGTTTGAGCTCACTGAGCCTTTCCTGCTGGCTTATTAGAGCAATAGATAAGCCTTGAAATTTATTATTCATGGAACTGGGACCTCTTCCAGTTCTTCCAAAAACACCCACACTGTTAGTTAGGTCTTTGATCAGCTGAAGGACAATTATACAGACTTAAAAGTACGATGTCTCTAAAAAAGTCAGTTGATATACAGATTCTGTTAATGAGCTGTGACACTGTCAGGAAGCTGCCAAATATGCTTTCTTCACCAAACCGAATTTCAGTATCTGCACAAACACAGACCAGAAGGAGTCAAGATTAGCAGGATGCCTATAAGCTATTTTTCTAACATCTGTATTTTGCTCACTGATAAAAGCAATCTCTGCATTTCACAGGCATGCGGATGGATGCTTTTGCTCATGATGACCTTCACCGCCTTTCTGATCCGAGCTATTCGGCCGTGCTTTACCCAGGCCGCCTTCCTCAAAACCAAGTACTGGTCCCATTATATCGACATTGAACGCAAGATGTTCGATGAGACCTGTAAAGAGCACGCCAAGAGCTTTGCCAAGGTTTGCATCCAGCAATACTTTGAGAACATCAGCGGACATATGCAAAGCTTCCACCACCATCACAGGAAGGGCGACAGCGACAGTGAAGATGAAGACAAGGACAAAAATGAGGAGGATAAGCTGTTGGGTATCAGGGCCCAGGATGATATGAACAAAGTTTTGTGGAACTGGCACACCTGCAAGCCACCTCTGGCTCTGAAAAAACACCTTTTAGAGGATGAAAAAGACGGCACGCTGAATGGAAACGTCAACGGAGGAGTAAATGGGTTTGTAAAGGGCCACACCCATGATGTGGAGAAAAAAGAGTGGGCGGTGTATTACAGCAAGGTCTGAAGCTTTCAAATAGAAACTATTTTGTTCCAGAGTATTTTTTTAATTTGCAAAATACAAATATTAATATATTCTATACTGCAGTTTAATCTTGAGCTTTATTTTAATGCACACTCTGTGTTTTAAAACACCGAGCTGAATTTGTAGTTTGACTGATGGTAGATGCTATGTATAATAAATTTTAAGAAAACAAAGACTGTCAACATATTTCCGGTTCACACACGGTTCAGTTTATACAGAACATGTCTGGTACTGGGTGTGAGCCAAAGTCTGCTGTTTTCATTTCTGTGTTTTATCTGTTTGTCGTGAATTATTGTTGAAAACACACTCTGTCACCGCTTCCTGAGGGACTGAGCTTGGCAGAAATCTGAAGTCTGTAAATTCTAGGCTGCTAAGAGCTGCTTTATCAGGCTGATTGTAAAGCATTATTAGAGCACACTGGAGAGTTCTCATTAATAACAGCACTAATGAATGTTTGTATTTATCTTAAAAAAAAAGGTTGATCTCATTAGCAATAAAGGACACCTTGACACTATAAAATCTTGCTCATTTTTGTATACTCCGAGATTTTGCTGAAACAGACTTGCCTTTTCTGCTGTGGCCTGCAGATTGGTAATGACAGCTAACTGGGGCTGCAGACTGGTGCATCTGACATTACTAACTTTTATATTCTCAGAATATAACACAGCAGAGATACAGCATTTACAAAAAAGCAAACCTAAGATTTATGCAAAAAAATAAAGGTTGCAGCAGTCAAAACAATTTGCATGTCACTGAGAAAACAAGGTCAACATTTGCATCTCCCTTATTTGCTTGCTCAGCCCCAGTTCTGTCATTCACTCCCCGGTAAACCCTATTTTACAAGCACCGAGCAAACATTTTACTTCTGTACTGTTTGAAATGAGCTTTTTAAAATGTATTTCACAGAAATGTAATTACAGCTGAATATGTAACCTTTTTCATACAGCTGCCCAAATAGAGATGAGTGACAAAGACCAACATGAAGTCTCTTATTACTGCGTTTGGCTTCAGTGCAGTTTGCAACACTGCCGAAAGGCTGGGGTACCTTTCTTCCTAAATATATTGTTGTCTTGACGGTGTTGGTAAAAATGGGTAGCTATAAGATTGGGCCAACATCTCCCATAGGTGTTTAATTGGGCTGTGATCTGGTGACTATGAAAACATAACATAGCATGAAGTTCACATTTTTATACATATTCAGTGACCCCCCCCCCCCTCGTGCCCTATGCAGGCACCATTCCCACAGAAGAACATACATTTCCATAATGTCAGATCTTTCTGTCAGTATGGAGTGACCCTTCTCTCTATAGGGATAAGTAGGCCCACGCTGTGCCCCCAACAGCATAACAGAGCTATTGGACTCCCTCACACTGGAAGGGTGAGGAGCTCAAACTTTTTTCCTTTAATTTGTCACCTGTGTGCATCTTCAGGAAGCTGTTGACACAATGGTGTTTTCTCCATATTTCACAAGAGGGCGTCCTGTTACCAAAACCATCACCTTTCACATGCCAACACAACACTCTAGTTACAACACACATCATGGCAGACAGTGAAACTCGCAAGCGCCCAAAAAAAGCATGCAGTATATTAAAGAGTGTATTTAGGGTCATGCATCTGTGCAGCCAATCCAGCTGTTCCTCAGTACTCGGGAGTAAAATCATTTCTAGAGCAGGGGGGGTAGAGGAGGGTAAATGAAAATGGCATGTATCCCATTGAACTCTCTCCCTCCCTCTTTCCCTGCCCTGGGGGATTAGAGGAACAGCACTCCCCTTGACCGCCCCACAGCTTGCCCAGTAGCCCAGCAGCTGTTCTCTCCCCCAGCGAATTGGCAGTCAGGGCTCCTGCTATGGTGGTGGACGTGAATACAACGCTTTTGTCCAGGCTGTCATGTTGTTGTTTTTTCCCTTTCCCCTCCTCACTTTTTATCTTATCCATACAATCTCCTATTCATAATATTCATATCATTCTCACACGCAGATATACTTCCTGATTCGTGTTCGTTCTGTTGGTTCTTTGGTCGCAAAGCAGTGACATAATTTTTATATATAGATCAAACAAAGCAAACATTCAAAAGAAAAATCTGCTATCGCGCTAAAAATACAGTCTGAATGTGTGTGAGGGGAGGAAATGGAGAGTGACGTTGAATCTTTTTTTTTTTCTTTCATTTTTCTGACTTCCATCTCACACATCTTGCTTTGTTTTGGTTGTCAGGACATCAGCCATGCGCATATCGCTGACCGGGGCCTCCCTTGACTTTGCTGCAAGTGTCTCTTTTCTCTCCCTCTCACATATACATGCACAGGGGTGTGCGCATACAGACACATACACATCAGCATGCTTGCAGGCGCCCTATTCGTCAGTGTCTGGCTCATTCTGCTTTCCTTCTGCCTACAGATTGGAGGACAGAGGTAGCAAGGGAGGGCTGAGGCAGAGAAGAGTTGCGAGGCAAAACGGCTGGTCACATGAGCAGAGATCTGTTTACAAACCCAAGGCAGAGCAGAGCAAGAGGAGGAAGGGAAAGGCGAATCGCAGGCACTCTCTGAGCACCATTATGGATTGAAAGAGGAAGAAGGGGAGCCTGCCATGACAAAGACAGCTGGAGGTGCGAGAGCCTGAATGCGACACACGCAGATACACTCCTGCGCACACACCGCCTTTGTCTCAGATTTTTTTTTTCCCTTCTCAATTGAAGCAGCAGATGGTTAGAGGGAGAGTAGGATCCCCCCCCTACGCGCGCGCACACACATCCACTGACTGAAACACAAACACACACTCGCAAGCAAAACACCAAACCCAGCGAGAGGACTGTTGTTGACTGCATGGAGCTGTCCTCACTTTGTTTGGGCTTTGAAGAAAGCATATCTTTGCCTTCTGTACTGAGGAGAAATATCAACTGCAAGATCAGAAGACTGGAGGAGGAGACAACAGAGGAGACAAGAGGGGGATGAGACTTGTGAAAATCCCCTGTTAAAAAAAAAAAGCAGCTTTAGGAGGAAGACAAAGCACAGATTAATGTCAGATAATTGCCTTCGTTGGGCGAGGACTGTCATTGTGAAAGCTGGCTGTTACAGAATTTAGCGAAGGGACGACACTGCAGACACAAAGTGAAGTCAAAGAGGCCCCTTTCTCCTGGAAATGTAAGTATTTCCTGTTACAGAGCAGCCTGTGTTGTTTACCACGTCGTGTTCAAGTGCGAATCAGCTTTTCACAGTAACAACTCTGTAGCTGCACATGGTGTGAGGTATTTGAGAAACAATCATTTCATCTAAACAGGTTTTCTTTGTCTCTTCTCTCCTCTGTGATGACATCATTCTCGCTGAGATCCAGGAGCACATGAGGTCTCCAGTCCTGATCCAAACCTCAGTCCCAAATCTCCCAATCTTAACACGGAGTGGTTAATCCAGATTTGGGAATGTTGGGCAGCACAGACTGCTGAGCCAACAAAACCACACCTCCAGAGGATTTGTGGAATCTGAGCAAATCTGAGAATCTTGATGGTTGTTTTTTTTTTTTTTGTTTTGTTTTTTGCAGGAGCTAGCAAAACTCAACAAAAAAGAGCAGTCCAGCTCAGTGTAACTGAATCTAGACTCCAAAACAGATTTCAGTGTCCGAAGCTCCAGCCCACGAGTTTGGCTCGTCTCCAGCCTTTTTCTGACAGGGCCTGAATTTACTGCCTCTGCCTTGGGAGTCACATTTCATGCAACCATTCCAATGGTGTAACGGTAAGTGAGTGGATTCTTTGGCACTTCTCTAAATACATGAGAGATGGAAGCACATGTACTTACTTCATAAACTCGGTTACTTAGTTGCTGGCTGCTAGCTAATGGGATTCACATAATGGATGTGCTTGTGAATGGGCAAATTACTGAGAGTGGAGGCCTCGGATAGTGTTTTGAAGAGTGAGGTGAGAGCACTTAACATAAGCTGCTTTCCAGGACATGTTTTTATGTTTGACAGCTATGACAACTGTACCAGTTGATATTTTACTCTCTTACCTTATTCAGTATTTTCATTTTCTTTCTTTTGGGTAAATCCATGCTTGATTCCTAATTGTATCTTTCATTATGCTACAATAGGTCTTCCCTATACTACTCTCCGCCCCCCCCCCCTCTTGTAAATCCCCCAACCCCCAACCATGTCAAATTACCCTACCCATGCCCCCC
>JAVDPK010002204.1:172721-192705 GCA_034780415.1 Cichlasoma orientale
CACACACACACACACACACACACACACACACACACACACACACACACACACACACACACACACACACACACTCTACCAGTCACCTCTGTAGAGTCTGTGGAACAGATGGTGGTGTGGCGGAAGTGATGTCTGCCCTTCATGTTTGTCTTGTTCACAGCAAATTAACGCACAGTCCTGTGAGCGTCTCAGTTGCCACCACAGTGCCAGTCACAGCTCCCCAGACACACCTGCAGCCAAGCAATTGCTGATTTTGAACCCTCCACAAATATATTAGACTGCCAGTAAAACTGATTTTGTGGTGGTTACCCAGAGTGCCACATGCATTCGGAATTTAGTTTCATATCTGCTGCCACACAAAGAATCTTAGTGATACTAGATGATTGTTGTGGTACTGTAGGTCCATGTTCTAGTTAAAGAGCAACAGTTGTGTACTTCTCTTCAATGATTCATCTTTCTTTTCACTTTATTTTGGGAATACAGTGTTTATGGTTTGCCAGTAATAGTTTGGCAGTTCCCCTTTTACCGGAGCAACAAGCTGCACGGTCTAATGTTGATGCTGTCAGTTGCAAATTAAACTTTCACTGCTAACTCCTGCATACTTCAAAGCTTTCTAGATTGCTGAATATAGTGGGGAAATTAAACAATGCTGCAATGCTTCTTTTCAGTAGCTTTCTATTTTAAAGGGAAGAAATGCAGCTTAAAAAGAGAGCAACCCTAAACCAATTTAAAATATATGACCTATAAAAGAAAACAGGATTTTATTCTCTTTTTTTTTTCCTCTCATGGGCATCATATCAAAGAGTGGAGGTTGCATTTAAAAATAAAGTGTTCTGATTCCTCAGACTTACTTTAACATGTTGGACCTTTACCCTGCAAGGTGACAAACACGTTCAGTATTTAATCTGTTATTTGCAAACTCTTCCTGGCAGGATGCCAGTGTGGTTTGGGTTCTCAGCGTTTTGAACACTACTGCAGCATGGGGTCTGACATCTATCACCTCCCGCTCAATGTCTATGTCATTGTGCTGGGCATCGGCCTCTTCGTCTTCATGCTCAGCCTCATCTTCTGCTGCTACCTTTTCAGGTAGGTCGGGCAGGTCTGGGAGTAAGATAAACAAACCAGTACTTCATGATTGTCTGGCAAGTCTGAGCAAGCATTGCAACACACCGCCACAGTAGGTTAAAATGAATTCTTAACCACATTGACAGCCAGCCATCCTTCACATACGCGTGTTCATTTCAGCGGCAAACGTTATGTAAATTTCCTCAGTGTTTGCCCTGCACAGCTGCCAAAGGTGTGACCGTTTAGAACTGTTAAAATAGAAAAACTCATTATGCTCGAGCCTTTGTGTGTTACAGCAAACATTCTGCATACGAGGCAAAAGCAAAGCACTTAAAGAAATCAAACTATCAGATCAGTCACTATGTCTGTTAGTTTTACTTGTTATAAACGTATTATAAATACCATGGTACCGAGCAGGTGCAAAAGTGTTGCTAGTATTGATGAACTCAAAGAAGTTTCACCAACTCTGCAGTTCACGGAGTATTTTCACACATCTCACCTCGTGTCTGTGACATTTTATCTATACGTTAGCTCTTTTGGTTCGCCCTTACTGCTTTCAGTGTTGTGGTGTTTTCAGATGCAGCAGGGAGCTGTTTTCTGGTGGGGGGTGGGGGAATACCCATACAGCAATATATTCTATTGCTCTCTCATGTGATACCTTCCTCATACACTGGCCCTGTATATTTGGTTGGTTTATTAAATCATGCAGGGGCTCCAACACACGGATGTCTGAATCATTGTATTGTGATACTAATGTTATTGTGAGCAACACATTGTAATAGCATTATATCGTTAGTTACTAGATTTCAGTGAAAAGGCTCTTAAAGCAGCAGCACTGCAGACTGGCCATCTAAACCAAAGTAGAGAAACAAGACTCCAAATAAATAGTGATGTGGCGCGTCTGACTCATGTGTTAAGTTAACGTGTTTGCAAAAGCAAAACGTGTTTGCTTATGCTTAGTGTAGATGATATTGTCAGGATGTCAGTACTGCATTTAAAGACTGTTGTGCTGCATCCAAGTTGCCAAAAAATGCACTTAGTGCAAATGTAAAGTCTGGCAAGTTTGAGCAAGCATTGCAACACCATGCTATGTTGCAATGTTCTCATTTTTTTTTAAATCAGGATTTTTTTTTATAATATCTGAATTAAAAATGGCATCATAGTGCAACCAATACTTTTAGTATTTATTTATTTATTTTTAAAGATGTTGATGAATGTCGGCCAGAAACATCCTGCCCGTCTCAGCAGGATTATAAATAACGTTAAAAATTTGTTGAGAATAAAATTGCAAACAAGTTTCTTTAAATGTTGCCAGTTTAACCGCAGCAATAGACTGTAGTGGTGGAACAGGAAATGTGAGCAGTTCTGTGAAAAGTGTGTCTGTGTGTGTTTCGCACATGTGCGTGGGTGGGTGAGGTTAGAATTTAGATTAACCTTAGATCGGCATCCGCAGGACTTCAGTTGCAGTTGTTGTGACGGCCATATCTGCTGTACAGATGTTGTCTTTTTGTGTCTCTCTCAGGTTGAAACAACAAGGAACTAGGGAGCAGTTCAGTTACAACGAGGTATGTCACTGCAGTATCTGCCACTGTGGGTGCACATCTAACACCAACTTCTGAGGACTGTTATAACAGGCCAGAGTCTAGCATCTTTCTATACTGGTGTCATTAACTGTGAAATCTAACACCACCTTTTATAGATGACCTTGAATCCATCTGTGTGTCGCTACGTTCTGGTTTTAAAATGGGAATCCAGTTGCAGTGTGAAGAGGCCTCGTATATTAAACTGGTAGCAGAGTGTTAACAGTGTGATGTGCTGACAGTTGAATGTTTTCAGACACGGGGAATGTTGAACCCTCGCTGCGACTCTGTTTTCTCTGCATTTGTAACAATTTATTTTTTTTAACTATGCAGAAATAAATGACCACAAATCACTTTTGCAGATGCTTTCAGCAAAATGCTGCTTTACACTGTAGCTTTTCTGCTGCGTAACACCACAGCGGACTCATGATGCTCACACATAACTCACGTGAGCCGGTGCCTTTCTCCTTTCTCTCTCATTTCCCCGCTGCAGGTGGTGCTGAAGGGGGCAAGCAAAAAATTAAGCCTTCTTGGAGTAAGTCAGTGCTTTTTTGCAAACGCTTATACATGTTAAACAATGACAGCTGTACACATTTTGTTGCCCGCATTGTTTGCGCGCCAGCTTAGATGAGATCATTATACGCTCGGAAGGTCTGGCTGGTTCACTCAATCACTTTCTCCTTCAGACGTTATTAGCATGCTGCACATACTCGGGGTGGAGATGTGCTGAAAATATCTTAAATACTGTCAGTGTGAGAGCGCCTGCAGAATGTAGGGCTCCAGGAATAACTGCACTCATTCAAAATGCATTATAAAAACATCTCTTTCCTTCCTCTTGTGATTCCTAAAAAAAAACTTCTAAGTATTTTTGTTTAAAACCAAGGCTAAGGGCTAATTTTGGTTTTTAAATCCAATGTCCAATTTCTCTTTTTAGTTGGAAATAGCCCGGCCGCCTGAAAACACAGTTAAGATAAAAGCAGTTTCACAACACTGACATACTCGCAACTCTAAAGTAAAACTGGAATTAATTTACCGCTTAAATTTAACTACAAGTGGCAAGCGTGTTAGTTCTGTGGAGATACAGATGACGCCTTTTTATTTTTCTCTCCAAGAGAAAAAGCCAAACTAACCTCGCTGTTGTTTGTGCTCTACAGCAAACCTGTGCAGTGTGTCTGGAAGAATTCAGGACCCGAGATGAACTGGGAGTGTGTCCGTGCTCACATGCATTTCACAAGAAGTGAGTGTTAATGCAACACGGATGTGAAAAGCTTAGTAGAAATAGTAGCAATAATTATTAACTGTCCTTCTGGTGAAGTTTAATTAATACCCTACTCGTATAGGGTGTCCAGGTCCTAACAAACTAAATGTGCTTGTGTGGGAAAGTGTGGGACACGCTGAGAGGCGGCCTTTAGTTTTATCTTAACTTATAGAATAAACAAACTAAGTTACAGGTTACAATGATCCTAATAAGGACAAATCTACTTAATTTGAATTAGTTTTTTCACTTGGTTACATTGCTAGGTTAATAAACTAGGCCTACATGAAAGCTACAGTTTGTTATGCTATAGTCTTTACACGCTTTATTTCCCTTTTTCTTTTTTTTATCCCAGTAACAGTAAAACTGTTAACTGTTACCCTCGGCCGGCCCAAGGGGAGCAAAATTTGATTTGGGGACCCCCTCAATACCACTTCATTGTCACCTGAGCTTAACCATTATTTTGTAGCCTCATCCACAAATGACTGTAACTGATGGGCCATCGAGGTCACTTGTAGTGTTGCCGATGCGCATGCCTGCCCAGACTACCCCAATGCATGCTGAAGTCATTGTTACAATTATTGTACAATTTATGAGTGTTGTAATAGTTTATTCTTTAGAGAATTTAAAGAATTAGAGAAAAATGTGGGACAATGTCTCAATATGTTAGCTGGAGGGATCACACGTGACACCTGGTCACCTTATTCTCTTAGTAACTTTAGGAAACTTCAGCTCAGCTCGATTCAGAAACTGGAAACACCTACTGCTGCCATTTTACCCCGGGTGAACGAGTGAACGGAGATAAATGGTTAATATTTTTGCACCTTCTTCTATACACACACACAGAAAAATAAAGCTGTCAGTCAACACCACTCACATGAGCTAATATGAAACCAAAAACTGGATGTGAAGTCTTAATTAGGGAGTTTTAGTGTTAATGGTACTTAATTTTCTCAACCCAGGATAGAGCCAAGCCGGTGGAGTGGTTTCCCCGGCTTTCTGTTCTTTGTTGGCCGGTGCTTTTTTTTTTTTTTTCCTAGCATGCGCCACACTGCCCAATCTGTTATAAATCATTAACACCAAATAAAAAAAAAAAAAAAGTTCCAGCTTGAACTTTAGTGAAGTAAACGTGTTGTTTCATCAGTCCCATCAGGTTCTGTGATCCAAATACAATAAGAATAAGTTTGCCTGGGCGTAAATGATTAACCGTAGTTTAAACTTTTACTTCATTATGATGGGTGGTATCAATAACACGCTGCTCCATAATATTTAGACATGGTCACAAAATTAGATAGCGATATTACATTACTTGATCAACAGCTTCCTATAATTTGGTTGAAAATTTCACAAATCGCAGGTCTGATCTTATTATAGCGTTAATGTGTTTGGAAACAACTTTCAAAAATAAATTGAAAACTGTGATAAACAGCAGCTGAAAGTCGAAGCGCCGTGTGACCTCTGCTGGTGGAATTTTAAACAAGAATGAGAAAAGTTCTATTTTTTTGGCATGCCCCACACCCTATATATTTTTATATATTTTATCACTATCAATGAAAAAGTTCCAAGTTGAATTTTTCTAAGGCCTGAAGGCGATAGCATCAGCAGAGATTCACTTGCTATTTTTTCAAGCTTGTCCACCACCTACGTGCGGTGGCCCAGCACCCCACAGTTTGAAAAGCACTGCTGTAGAAGATGTTATCATTTTTCATTTAAACAGGTAATTTTTTCCAGATATTTTAAGCTTAAAAAATTTTACCAATCCAAACTCAAGCAGCAGCAATAGTTTCCTGTTATTGAAACCTGAGTAGGAAAAACCAGATCCTTGCCGTGCAGTCTTATCTCCTGTTTTTCTTTTTCTGTCAGGTGCCTGCTTAAGTGGCTAGAGATCCGCAGCGTGTGCCCCATGTGTAACAAACCCATCCTGAGGCTCCACTCAGATGCTCCCCAGGGTGCTGAGGGTCCTATGGACCCAGAGGAGGTGTGAACAAGCTGGGGAAGACGAGAGAACAGACTCCCTTTACAGAAAACACACATTAAATACACTAGAGATGATGAACAGTGGTCGTCTTGAAGACATTCACAGGAAATGTTAAAGAGCCCCAAGTAGCAGCATTGCTGCTGACCTTTGAGCAATATGCTTTTGTGGGAACTGCATATTGATAGCACCGACAGGATTTGGTCAAATCGGTCAGAGAAAGGTGAATGATCTTTCATTAAAATGCTCCTAGTTCTACTTCCATGTTGCACTGTTCACCAAAAAAAAAAAAAAAAGACAAGGAGCAGCAATAGAAAGTTGGATATCATTGCCACTGTCACTGGACGACTGGTGCAACACTGCCAGAGACAAACAACTCTACAGGCATTGAGCAGGACATCAAATTACAGGATCAGTATGGATACCTCTATTATCTCAGGGGTGTTACCAATACAGCCAGCACAAACCATGTCAATTACCCTATAACCCTGTGCCATACATGCATCTTCAATACTGCCAACCTAGGTGAAATGCTCCTGCAGCCAGAGGCAGTTACACCCTCTGGCTGAGACAGACCAGCCGGATTACAACCACAACGATTTAAGTAGACGATATTGTTACCGATTGTGTCCCAGGCCCTTTTCCCCTTTTAAAAAGAGACTGATAGAAAACTAGTCTTGCCTGTATGTATTGTATGTAATGTCTCCCTATATATTGTTCTTTTGTATTTTAAATAAAGCGTCATGTAATGTATTGTAACAGTGTTGGATTTATTGAAAGGTCAAGTCGATGGATTAAAAAAGGTTTTGAGACTTTTACAAATCTGTTCAAACATTCAGCAATTTAATCATCACCACATGAATTAGGCTCATCCCAGAAAACTGTTAAAAATACAAGTTGATGACATGTTTAATATTTATGTCACAAAGGTTTGTTATATTCTGCAGTATTAAAGCATCTAATTATAGCATCCAGGTTCAACACTACAACTATTACAAAAATCTTAATTACAGCCTAACATGTTGGTCGTTTTGATGTAGAACCTGTACAAACATCTGTGGACACAAACAAACTGCAAGTCATGTGTGGCAGACTGCAATCCACCTGCATTTACAAGGTGTGTTTGCATATAGTTGGACTTTATTGGGTAGCCTCTGTGCCTTTAGCTTCCACAAACTCAATGGCCTTTTCTTTGACTGCTTGGATGCTCTGAGGGGTGCCGTGCTTCTTCTCATATTCCAGGTAGCGCTTGAAGAAGAATTTGATCTTCTTCACAGAAACACTCAGGTGGATCACTCGATCAAAGAGCGCCCTGCAAGGAGCAGAAGTTAGAAGATCGCATCAAGTACTTCAGAAGGTTATCCAGCTCATGCTACAGGAAGTGGAATCAAATGTAACCGTGACAATGGAAAAAGAATCCAGACTGGCATGAGCTTCTGTTTACCTGATTTCTTTCTCGGATCCATGTTTGACCATGAGGTCGATGAAAACAGACCACAGGTCAGTACGTTTTGGGTAGGACGTCAGGACTTTGTCAAACATGTTGCGACCTCTCTCTGCGTCACCGTAACGGAATTCCAGCTGAGCAAACTTGGCGATCACATCCACACCTGAAAAGGAGGAACGAGAATACACAAAAGGTTAAATCCTGTAAAAAAAACAACAGGTTAAATCCTGTAAAAAAAACACAACTTGGACAGGTGAAAATGATGTGGACTGTTTAAGACGGTGTCAATTTCAGTCAGTGGTGGGTTTAAAGATAAAACTGTATAAGCAGATAGCGTAATATTTAATAATATGCATGTTTAAGAAGGTCATCTTACTTTCTTTGGTAGGTAGACTCTTCAGCGCCCTCTGCAGGAGACCACTGGCAGCATCACTCTGACCCTGCTGAAGCAGGAAAGTCCCGTAGCTTAACCACACTTCTTTATTCTGACGGAAGCGTTTCACCATCATCTTATACAGGCTCTCTGCCTCCTGGGTACAAAAAAAAACACACACACACACAAACATGCAGATATCAGACGGTACAGAACATTTTATTGTACTTAAATATTTAACCAAGAAGAGTTGAGGTGAGTTAAATACCTTGATTTTGTTGGACTTGGCATAGATGTCAGCCAGCTTCTGGTACACGAGCACGGGCTCACAGAACTGCACTGCCCGCTCAAACACTTTCTTGAGACTCTCTTCTGTGCCGTACATGTTCTCCAGGTTCAGCAGGGCCACCCACACGTTCAGCTTCTCCTGCTCCTCCCTGGACCAATGCAGGGAACACATGTGACCATCTCATCTCTTGCTAAAATGTATCTAACCTTTTTCTTGAAACTGTATGCAGAGGCTACTTTATTAGTTACGCATATTCAGCTTCTCATTAAAGCAATTATTTAGTCAACCAATTTCAGAATAGACCCAGTACTAGCAAGGTGTAACTAATACCGTTACCTAAAGGAGATGGTTTTGAGGGCCCTCTCAGCCACAGCACGGGCCTGCTCGATCTGCGTGGCCTGCAGATGGTGAGCCATGTACTGGAGCCACAGCAGCGAGCTGTTGGGTGATGCCAGGAGCAGACGCTCAAAGGCAGCTGCATCCTGCGGCCGCAGGTTTGGATCCATCAGCTCAGCCTCTCTGTGTACCAAAGCTTTCTCTGCTTCCTTTTTCTCCTGCTCGAGCTCATGACGAGTCTTCTTCTGGGGCTGGCAGGTGAGAAGAGCACATTGATGGTAAAATACAGGAAAGAAAAGGAGATGGGCTACAGCTGAAAACAGATAATGTACATCTTTCTATGGTCTTCTCACCTTGGTGCTTCCTTCTTGGTCTTCTCCATCACTCGAGTCCTCCTCTTGTGCTGCAAAGGCAGGTTTCAGGGAGCTAAGACCCACATCCCAGGAGAAACCTGCCGTCACCTGCAGCCTAGATGGACCCGATGCACTGGGTGTCACCTGCTGAGGGAGAGAACTAATTCATCACATTCTGGATACGTGTATTCAAACCACCTAATCTATGGATATTTACAAGAATGGAAAAGTTTATGAGCAGTTGCATACTTCTGCAGGTTTTCCCTCATCTTCCTGATCCTCTTCTCTGAAGTACACCTCCACTCCACTGTCGTTATCATCAGCTCTTGCCTTCTTTGATCCTTTCTTCTTTTTCTTTGGGATCTGCTAAGAAGGAACAGTGAAAACCATTAAGGTTTTTTAATAAGCACCTATAAAATGTCAACTATGTAAAAGAAAACACAAAGGAAGGAAGGAAATTTTCATGATGTCTTTTGACCTCTTCGCTCTCAGACGGTGGGCGCTTCTTGCTCTTCTTTTCTTGTTTCTTCTTCTTCTTCTTCTCTCCAACGAGACGCAGCGCCAGACCCAGAGATTCTGGAAGGATGTCCGGCTTCCCGGTGTCCGCAGAGAGCAGCGAGAGGTTGACAAACTCCTCTTTTTTGTCAATACTGAAGACAGGAATAGCAGAAACTAAAAATGGTAGCACGATAACAGTTTGGAGTCTAAAAATAGTCATTTCCTGAAGCTGTGAATTTCTGATATCTTGTATGTTAATGAATTTTTTTCCCCCATTACATTCAAGGCACCTAAGACATAGTTCTCAGCCGGATCCGTGTGTAACCTTGACAATAAAGCCTAAATTCTGAAGATTAATTTCCAAAGTCTACGCTGATTTTACCTGAGAATCTTTGTGGTGAGCAGGGTGTTGGGAGGCAAGTGCTCAGAGACAATCTTGGGAGTTTTAACAAAGTATTTGGTGGAGTGCTGGAGCTCAGCTCGTCCGATGATGCTTCTTGACAACCTGGAAGACAATTATATAAAACAGTAAGAAGAAATAATGAGAAAGGGTGCTGAAATGTTGCAAAACAATCACTAGTTCCTTTCTTCTTCTTGTGTGCAGTACGGGTGGATTTCTCAGTTACCTGATGAAGACCCCCTGCTCGCCGACAGACTTGACGTAGCCTCTGATGATCTGGCCTGCCTTGAGTTTGCTTACAGACAACACTTCCGGGTCTTTTGTTGGCTTGGCCTTCTCTGGGTTCAGCCTGGAGGAGCACATTGCAGCACAATAAATGTTTTGTGACTGTTACAAAAAGTCCCAAATCAAACGTTCACAATGACGCCTTCTCATACCTCGATGATCGCAGAGATAGCTGCCACTTGTCATTTTCATTTTCCAGAAGGTAACATCTGAAAATTAAAAAAAAAAAAAACAACTCGTCAGTTTTTAACTTCAAGGTAACTAAAAACATTCTGAATCAAAAAGTCTCAGGATTGCAGCATTGCAATATTTTTATATTAGAGGCACAACTCACTGAGACACTCATTACAATCAGACTTCAACTGATACCAAAAAATTCATTCGTATTGACTAAACCATTAAAAAAAAGGTTGGTTTTATTTTATCTGCCACACATTTTTGTGCCCTAAGTGTCCCAGACAGACGTGGGCCAACGAGTGCACTGTGCAGTCACACATTACTGTAACAGCTGAACACTGTAGAAGGTTTTAAACAGCAGACATTCCAACTATAAAGTTGAAAAATCGATTTTATAAGAGAAGAAACGAAGTTACAATCAATCGACTTCTGCTGCCTAACTTGCAGAGTTTTATCATGGAAGCTTATGGGAGCTGTAGTTCTTCAGTGCCCCACAAAATGAATGTAGTTTAACTTTGTTACAATTTAAAGTATTAACCACTCTTAATTTAGAAAAACGATGAAATAAATGCAGAATCAAAGTTTGAACTCGTTTACAGAAGCTAGTGCGGAGGAGGCTACCTTAAAACTATTCTATTCCGCATCAGGTCATACCAGAGGTCATCCAGAGGTCACTGCCACATCTACTGACCTGACAAACTGGTCCTTGTTGTAAACAGCCAGTGGGTTTGGCCTGTAGCCATCAGCAAGGTCTGTGACAGCAACAGTCCCCATGCCCCCGAAGGGCAGTTTGACCAGGAGGCCAGTTTGCGGCTGAATATTTGTTACCATCCCCAAAGTAACGCTACCTTTCTCCAGTTTATGGACACCTAGAAAACAAAAGGAATCCAGGAATCAAATTAATGTGATATAGATTACAAAAGTCGAGCGAGAACAGCGTCAGACTCTGATGATGATTTAGCACCTAAAGAGGGCGCTACATCAGCGAGGTTAAGTTACTTCAGTTATTGTAAACTCAAGTATTAAACACTTATGTTATACTTCAAATTTCTACCTAGGCTACTTTTGGGTTGCGTCCCTACTATTGCACTATAATGTTGCTGCTCACGCAGAGTCACACGTCTGTTAGGTAGCTCTTACCTGTGAGTGACAGCACGAAGCGATGAGGAGTGAAGCTTGCTTCTACCACTTTGGCACGGACTGCTTGGCCCAGCTTGTACAGTTTCTCAGGGTGGCCGACATCCTCAAATAAGCACAACAAAGTTCACTTCAAATATTTCTGTCTCCACAGCATCAGATGATTTTCAGCCTCGGCCTTTTAGAAACTATGGAGGCACCCAGCAGAGCACACGCCTCGCCCACCCCATATTTTCTATGTGCTGATATGCTGAAGTAGATTCAGGGATTCTTTACCGTCATTCGCGTCACATTTACATGCAGGTCCCAGTGTCGAACTTGTAATAGTTACGACGATTTTTGGATCATGAACAAACTTTGCTATATGATAGAACTTCTGTTGCACCTTAATTCTTTTTAGAGGATTTTGATTTCTCCTCATGAGGTTAGATGCAAATATATGAATACTGTTGCCATCTCACAATGGTAAAGAATTCTTTTAATAATTCCTGGTTCCAGATTGTGATCCCGAGCAACACCAAAGTTTAATCAGTTGCTCCTTCTCCTTGCACCTCCCCCCAAGAACTCCACAAAAACAACCTATCGGAGGGCGAGGTAATGACATTTGCTCTTCCAATACATTTGTAAGTACATGATGTGACCTCTAAAGCTTACTTTAGGATCGGTGGACAGCGCCAGCAGTTCAACTGTTCCAGTGACACCGGGATCAGTCGTGACTTCCAGAGACTTTCTGTCCGGGTTAAACTGGTGAGAGAAACATGAAGACAGTGAACAAAAATGAAAGAGGGAACAAATTCGAAGCTTTTCATTTTCCTCTGAAATTGGTTTTGATTTGTCAGCGCACAATCATTTTAAATTTTGGGCAACCTTGTACAATAAAATAAAGCCAGCCATTTCAATCTTCAAAGCTTACCTTTGATACAAAGCATGTAATTTCCTCCCCAACCTTGTAGCTGTTCAGTTTCTCTTTAGCTGTAACTGGTTTGAGATCGACACTCTCATTCAGTTTGCTACAGAGTGAAAAAAGACAAAACAAATGAAAAACAGGAAAAAAAAGCACAAAGCATGCAAGAAGTTGGGGGGGAGGGCAAAATCCACTAAAAACCACACAAAAATTATAACACAATAAGTTAATATTACTGTGATGGTTGTTTGGATATTTTAGGATTAAATAATCAGGTGATAGACGCACATTTATTTGTCCCATACATTTACCTGGGTATCAGAGTAAGCTCAGACATGGTGTATCTGAATTTGGGATGGGAGAATGGCAAGAATCTGAAATAAAAATAATTAAAATTACATCTACATTTATTACATTACACAAAGAAAACAAATACACATCATAAAGCAAGAAAAACGTCTACTGCTGCACGTAAAATGAGGCACAGCCGCCATGTTTACTTGTGACTGGAGGCTTCCCGTCCACCGATGACCCTGGTGGTGACCGCGCTGCCCATTTTCACTGACGACGTGGGAAAAGATCCCAGGCGAACTTCTGCGGGCTCCACCACTTCAGACACGTGCACGCTACCTGAGCTTCCATCCTCTAAGGCAACCTGAATGCAGGTGGGTTTCACTGACCGCACCGTGCCCTGCAGGATTTCGCCAAAGCAGTGACCCTTGCTGCCCGGCTGGTTTTCTGAGTTCGTGCGCTGTCGTTTTGGCACGCTGCGCTCCCACGACACCAAGGGGAGCCCCGTCAGCTCTTTACAACTGGAGTCAATAACTTCGGCTGACAAAGTCATGCCCACCTTCAGCTTCTCTGACTCCGACAGGAACACCTCATTCAGGTGGCCGCTAGTCTGGATCACGGTCAGCTGTGCCGTGTCGTCCAGTGAGATGACAGCGAAGTCCTTGTCTATGTACTGCACCACTGCTGTGTATTTCAAACCTTCAGCCAGCTAGAAAAAGAAAAATCGAAATATTACAAATCAGTGGTGAAATTTTATATTCATGTTTGATCCTTTCTAAAGTCATTTTATATTATTTTATTTATACACACACACATATAAAATTGTGTGTGTGTAACAAAGACCACCACTCACAGACTTCTTCTTCCCCATCAGCTTGGAAAGGATGGAGACATGGACACAAGCAGAGAGCATGTCAACATGAAGGACGACGGCACCAACTTTCTGCCCTTCGGTCAGTTTAACACCTGCAAAAAAAAAGCAGCCAATGGGAGGTTTTTGCTTACATACGTGCTTATCCATTTTCAATACTGTGAAAAAATACATGCTGAATTACTGACATCTGCTGGACATGAAAAAGGAAACTTTATGATGAGAAATTAACCACGAGGAAGTCAACAGCCTGTCGCTCACATTATTGTATTAAAAAGAACTGATTCCAGCGCAGGGCACATACTGAATTTAGTCTGCGGGGGAAAACAGTGTTTGTTTTCATTATTAATATGCCAATCACTTTCTAGATTTAATAATAAATCTCAGTCTACAAAACGCAATAATACTGATTATGGATTTCAGACTTCAGCTCTCGTATAACTGAGCTGATCTGTAAGCCAGTGGCATCATTTACCGCATTATTTTGGTTGATTAGGCCGAGAGCATCTGACACCAGTCTGTATCTTTTATGTATATCAGGAAATTGCAAGCACAGCAAATCAAATTGCTTTTTCTTGTTCGATACATACCTATGATGTGGTGCTTATTGGCCAGGATGGTAGCACCAACCAAGTCATCAGACTTAAACGTGGCACCCGTGTCCTTCACAGCATCCACAGTCAGCTTCAGTTTCTGACCAACAGACAGAGCAGCCAGCTGCTGGCAAAGATCACTGTTACCTAGAAATAAATGAGGAAAAAAGGATCTAACACATCCTCCCGAATGGCTGGAATTCTGCAAATCAAATCTCATCTGGCATTTATTGAAACAGCTTGCAAGTGGCAACTGTTTCTATCTAATTAACGTCACACATACGTTTCATAGCCAACATTTCAGTCACTGCTCTCCTCTCCTGCAGCCCATTAACGAGTCTTGTCTGAGCGTCCCTCTGCGGTGACATGACCTCTGAAATCTTCAGTGTGACCAGGAATCGCCGCTTCTCCTCGTCGAGGTTGGTCACTTTAGCGATGACCGTCTGGCCCACCTGGAAGGCGTTTGTCGTGTCGCTGAGGAACTTGTCCGTCATGGCCTGGAAAAGCAGAGCGGGTGACAATTTTAACCGCGAAAGTAAATAACTGATTTACAATTAGAGAGTTTCAGTTTATAACTCAAAAGCCCATTACTTACTGATTTGGGTGCAAGTCCAACAATGCCATATGGAAACTCCACAAAGACGCCATAGGACATGATATTTTTGATCCAGCCAACCAGCTGAATTCCAACTGTGATCTCAGAGAAGTCTTTGGCGACCACTCCTTCCTCCAGTGACCATCTCACTGTTGGTTTCTTGGTGAGCGTCTTTAAATGAGGAGCAGCTAAGGAAAAAAAGAGAACTCTCCTGCTTGTCATTTCCCCCCCGTATAAGGACATGTGTAAATTTGCCCAAAAGGACAATAAAATATTTCATACTGAATCAATCAAAGCAGGGTTATGGTTATCAGGGGGTCAGATCTGCAGGCTTTTTAAAAACAGGATACAAGATTCCGCTTGTTCTTGCTTAAACAGATGAGGTTTGAGATGATATCTCCTTCCTGCAGGCTCTCCCACAGCAAAGGGCAGTTGGACATGTGATCAGAGAGGTGGACTATGGGAAGTACAGCACGGATCTCATCCGGGAGGACGGCCAATTCCAAACTGTTGAGTGACTTTTTCAGCACCTTTGCGTCCAGCGTCTACAATGCATAAACAAGGCAGAAGATCAACATATTTTCAATGGAAAAATCCACTGAAATTAAAACAAACAAACACCACAAGAGCTTCACCTCACCTTCCCCACCTCACAGTCAAACTGAGGCCTTGGAGCCTCCTCGACTTCTTTTTCCACCACTGCCTTAAATGACAGCACCATCTTTCCCTTTTCAGGATCACACTGAAGAACTTTAGCCTTTAACACCTGGGTGATCAATCAAGACAAGGAAACCTTTGAGATTCAACACAGGATCAGCCCGAATCAAGACTGACAAACAAGGAGACACAGCGTACAAGATGTTTGATCACCTCACCTGCCCAACATAGAATGCCTCCCCGGGACTTATGATGGGCTCAGAGCTGAGCTCTTTGAGCGGCACCAGACCCTTGATGCCGTTGTAGAAACGAACGATGCAGCCAAAGTCTTTCACGCTCACGATGTAGCCGTGGGACACGCGGCCAGGACGCGTGTCGTTATAGGTCAGGAACAACGGCAGGGAGCTTTCAACCAGAGTCTTTTTTCTGGTCAGGTACAGCTTCTTATGCTCTGCGTCCACAGACAGCACCTGAGGGCAAAACATTCAGACACAAATATCCAGTGTAAAGATAATAAAATAATCTGTCCTCGCAGCTGAAATTTCACATCTTAAGTTTTATAACCGTGTTTATTTTAGTGCAGAGAAGCGCACTTACCCGACATTTGACCTTCATGCCCTCAAAATACTTTTTCTCTGGATCCTGGAGGACAATGTCAGACAGATGGGTTCGAGGCACAAAACCTTTAATGTGGTCAGACACGTGCACCACCATCCCATGACTCAGCAGGACTGACACCGTCCCCTTGGAGAAAGAGAAGCACGGAGAGGAAACAATGTAAGACAGACAACAGGGAACAAATAAAGAGAGATGGTGTTTAAACTGCACCCAATTTTTTCAGGCTCATTTACAGCAATTTTACTAATGTTAGTCATTTCTCTATTCAGCACCATCATTTTAAATTATTAAACTGGAGTTCCTAAGCCAAAGATATTTTTAACATGTCTGCCAAGGAGAGTTTCCATTTGTGGTTTGAGGTAATAAAAAATTTAATCAAATTGCCTGGACGGGTTTTTTTAAGGGAATATTTTGGGAAACACACTTAGTTACTTTCTTGCAAAGACACGTTCCCAAATAACCTCACAGCTCACAGATATAACGCGTTATTTTAGGAGTTCATTCGAGTGGGTGTTAGTCAAGTTTCTGACAAGAAATTATTCTTTGCTCCTACCTCCACAATCTGACCGGCATGAAGATCGTGGTATCTGTAAAACGGCTTCTCGATCACACTCCTGAAATCAAAAGAAGAGAGGGATGCACACAGATGGGATTAGAAAGGTGACGCCTATGCTTACCGTGGACGCTCAAATGAAGCGTTACATACCTGCGTAAAGTAGCAAAATGAATTTGTTCCATGGGGCTGAAGTCCAGGATCCTGCAGGTGTGCTCAGGCCGGGCAAACACTTTGTTTTCATCAGCCGGCTCATTAGACTCCTTCATGTGGTTCCGCTGCCAACACAGACACAAGAAAATTGCTCTCAGTCTCATCTTAAGCTGTTAAAATATATAAGAGACAAGACTCATCAAAATGTAACTTTTTTCAAAGCACCGCACTGACTTACATGTACAAAGGCCAACATTTTGTCTGGGAGTTCCAACATTGCTCCGGACATGTGGTGAACAGCAGTCATCTTGCAGTCCTTCACCACGTCACCGATCCGTTCCACGCCAGCAGGAACGGGGTCAATTCCGCTCTCGAGGTGAACGAGGTGGCGGCGCAGGCTCATTCCCACCAGACGAGTGTGTGGCTCAACGTACAGCACACGCGCTTTCACCTGAACGGATGGACGGATGCAAAAGTGTGTTAGGAGGTTTGTGCTCTTGATTGATCACATGACATCGTAGATGTTAAGCAATATTAATTGTGTTTGATCTTTCATCAGAAAGCTTAAAAAAAAGGCAGACAGGGTGTTACACATGCCAGGTCTATTTTACCTGAGCCCCCTTAGTGTAGCTGGACGCCTGTTCTGGCTCCACGTGGAGAAAGTCCACCAGGCCATTAAACGAGGACAGGAAGTCCAGGAGGAGGCCATGTTTGGTCACCTGCAACGCCAACATACTGGCTTTTACATGCAGTTCACAGGATGCATTTCAGCAGTGATTATTTCATATGATATTAGTAACAAAAGATAAGTCACGGATAAGGTAAAACAGTCTCTACCGCCTTGATGGTGGCATTGACGAGAAGGCCGGGCAGAAGGCTGGTGAGAGTCCAGCCATGCTTGGGTTCAGCACAGGCCTGAGTGACAGTAGGCACGTCAATGGAAAGCTGAGCCACGCGACCATTGTTCTTTACCTCCTCTACTTGGGAAGTCAAATACTGACCCACTTTCAGCTCTGCACATGTGGAGAAAACACAAATGCTTAAGAGATTCTTTTTTTAAACCGATTATATTTTAGATCTGTTGCTTAAAACCTGCAAACAACCGTAACACAACTCTACGATGTATCAAAGACAAAACAACTTTTTCCAAAATGACTGGCGGTTATTTTCCCGCACCTTCAAGATTGTTGTGTTTGAATTTCACAGCTTCCTTAGGCAGGAAGGCTTTGGTTCCACTGATGCCGATGTCAACGATGTAGCCATGATCCTCTACACTCTCCACACACCCACTCAAGACCTAAACAAAAAAAAAAAAAAATGCAATAATTTATGTACATGCAGGTTTGGTGGATGTTTAGAAACGGTTATGCTCACTAATGGCTCACCATGCCAGTTTTCAGAGCGGATGAGGTAAGACTTTTGTTGACCACTTTCGGGTTGATTGACAGCTGGATGCTAAGTGATCCTCCCTTGGTTACATCCAACTTGGCGACCGCACACCTGAGCACCATGCCGGGGTGGAACAGGTGTGGCAAAGAGCAGATGTCCTACAAAGTATGAATATAGAAAAATATTTCAAAATGCCTTTGCATGCGTAAACGAGTTTATGGACATTGCAGAGAAAACTGCACAGTTGCACACTCACGGCCAGCAATTTTTACCATGACTAGAAATGCCCTCAAAACCAAGCCCAAGTCCCACCTGGCACAACATTTTAAGCCATTATTACGTAGGCCTACCTCTGTGTCAGCTGACTCCAGTTGCTCGCTGAGCAGCTTGGTGTATGAATCGCAGATGTTCTTGATGCTGAAAAAGCCTTGCAGGCCACTAGGCAGGCTGACCGTCACCTCAAAGTCTGTCACCTCCTTCACACACCCTAGCATCAACGTGCCCTCCTTCACATTCTGGGAAAAAGACGCACACGCTGTTACTGAGACGAGTACCCTTACAAGATCTTCAAAATTTGCTTCCGTGCATTATTATTTAGATGCAGAAAAAACAGTGAGGAAATTAATCCAGACAACACATTAAATAAAATCTGATTCTGCACATGTTCGTTATTGGGACATTTATTACCTTGGCATGTAGAATTTCCACACATTTGACTGGTGCGTTAAGCGTCAGGCCAGCTTCTGTTTTTTCTTCTGCCCTTTGCTTCTTGAGCTTTTTGCTGTCATCTTTGGCTCCCGCCTTTCTTTTCTTAGCTTCAGCTTGTTCATTTGACTGCAAAAGAAAAGCGAATTATTACAAATTATGAAATATGTTTTACTGATACTGTCTAGAGCCGCAACATATATTAGCATCCTAATCAAAGACACACCATGTCTTTTACATTTTCTCTCATTTGAAGGTACAGATATAAACATGGAGACCACTGATAATAATAATAATAATAATAGCTCAAGTGTGTTGTCGTGAGTCTGCAGGATGGATCAGGACCAGCAACAATCACATCTGTCTCATTGATGCTAGCATTTCATAAATAATTTTGTTTGCAGGGGAAGCCACAGAGTTCCTGAGCAGGAACAGAGCCAACTTTAATGTTTGTGGTACACTGGGTGCTACTTCTGTAAGATCATGATGTGGACGCCTTGACTTCAGCATGTTTAACTACATTGGTCAGCACCTCTCAACATGACTTATGCAGCAACAAACTCAGATCAGACCAGGCATAAACTCACATTAAATCTTCCACTGCAAGCAAAAAAAAAAAAAATATATATATATATATATATACACACCTGTGTTTATTAATTTGAGTCTGAACCTAGCCAAAGTCTTTTTACACTCTGCAGAACAGCGAAAAAGAGAAAAAAGTTCAACTTTACCTGAAACAGGTTGTCCGCTTCTGTTCGCTGGACCACCGTTTTACTCTGGGTTGGCTTTTTTGCTGTCCCTCCTCGAGGGAAGTCCTCCTCCACCGATGCCATCTATGAAGATGTTTAATAAGACGTCTGCGAAAAATAAGATCACCGTTAATGAAGAGATACCACTGTTACTACTTCACAGGTGCACACGTCTCAAACACAAATCACTGAAACTGCAAGAGTCACATGTTGTATCCAAGATTTCCAAAGATCTAGAACGAAAAATCCATCTGTATTCGTGGACGTTATCGCTCAAAATGCACGACACAACGAGCTAAGCGATACCAGGTTTAAACGAAACAAACATTTGCAAAAATCAGCAGCAGACTAAACATTCAGATATATGGTGCGCTGCCGTAAACGTATATTTAAATATACTATCAGAATTAGGAACTGTTTCTCACATTAAATCTCCGGCTTGTGGCTCTCAAAACTCACATGCTGTTCAGCAACACGCCATGGCTGTAACCCGGAAGAAAAACTCACATAGGCGTTTCGATTTTTGTCCAATCACAGAGAATAAGTATTGATTGGCACTGATATTAGCCATTTAGTGACCGTTCTCGACCTTCAATTTGAGTGACGTTATTTTGAACCAATAATAGTGCAGTTATCGACATAGATATATATACATAGAATCCTCGTTGACTGGTTCGGCCCGCTGATGCGACGTAACTGTGTGTCCGCCATATTGGAGGAGGCAAAGCTGCGCTGT
>JAVDPK010002204.1:196222-226970 GCA_034780415.1 Cichlasoma orientale
TTTTATCCGATTACTCGATTAATCGTTGGAATAATCGATAGAATACTCGATTACTAAAATAATCGATAGTTGCAGCCATAGTTCAAGCAACATTTACTCCGAGCTGTGATGCACTATACATCAGCCAATCTAACTGAATTCCCTATAAACTAAAATTAGGTTTGCTAAATGATGTTAGTTGAACTCTGACCTTATGACCAGTGAAGATGCGCGTACAGTTTCCAGTGAGGACGTCCCAGAGGCGGATGGTGCGGTCAGATGACCCAGTGGCCACATAATTGGCGTTTGGGTGAAAACGAGTACAAGTGACATCAGCCAGGTGACCAGAAAATATCCGCAGAGGCTGGTAGTGATCTGTCGCCCACAGACTGTTTAAAAAAGGGGGAAAAAAAGAAGAAAGTGGACCAATGAAAGGCACCTGTAGAAAGAGCTGGTGTGTATCAACACCACGATGTCCTAGTGTGCTATCATACAATGATAACGCTTCTTACCGGGCCACCCTGTCATGTCCTCCAGAGACAAAATAGTAGCCGTAGGGGGAAAACTGTGTGTCCCACACTGGGTAGTTGTGGCCTTTGTAGGCCACCAGACAACTAAATGTTAGGAGACTCCATAACCTCACTGTACCATCTTCTGAACTCGACAGCAAGTAGTTTCTGCAAAAAGAAAAAGGTAAGATTTCCCTTTTTCTATGCCATAAGTCTGATCTTTTCATGACGTAACACAGTATGAGCTGCTGTATAAATAAATCATGGAATTATTAAGGGATTTCTAGAAGACACATAATCTGCATTATCAAAGGTGAATCTGAGCTGTTCTACCTGTCTGGGCTGAAGCTGATGCCATACACCGGTCCACTGTGTCCATACAGTATCTTTAATTCGCTGGCCGTCTTCTCATCCATGATCCTTTCCAGCACATCGTCTGACTCTTTGTCAATCAGGTTCAGGTCTTAAGACAAAATAGGAAAACGTTAAAAGTCACCGTTTTAGAAAAATAACTTTTCTGACTGAAAGTAAAGATGATGTCGCGCTGTACCCGCTGCAGACTTGACTTTGCGGAGCTTTTTCGGTGTGACACTCCATACTCGTACTGTGGAGTCAGCAAAGCCCCCTGCGATCAGGCTGGAGTCATCAGTGAAGTCCACTGCAGTCAGACCCTTGAGAAGATAATTACAATTAATTTGTTGTAGTTTACATTGCTGCAGTGTGGTAAAAGGATTTTTACCCATTTTTGGTGTTTATTCCCTCTATAGAAAAACTTAAGTATGTAGTGAAACTCTGGCCCAAAATTGAAGGTATTAACTAACTACAGCTTTGGAGAATTGCTACACCTCCAGCAGACATATTAAACGTGTCATGAAATTTTACCTGGTACACATTGAGAAAAGTGTAGAAGCAGACGGAGGGAAGGTTATCTGGTCCCAGGCGAATCCTTTTTGTGGCCTCCTTCATGTACATGATCTTGTCCAGCTTGTCTGAGTCTTTGAGCTCTGGCAGGGGTATCCTAAATAAGGCAAACATTTGATCATGAACCACTGATGAGTTCATTCAGAAACGATGGCACTGACCCTCGAAATATATTTGGAGAAGATTAGATTAGACTCTAGAGCAGTATGCAATAAATACACAATATACAGTAAGCAATGCCTACCTATTCTGCGAAGGAGCATTTGGATCCTGCTTTTTGCTCTTGGAGCCCATACTATCCTTTTTTGGCTTCTTCTTCTTGGGTTTACCCTCCTCATTCTCTGCCTCCTCATCTTCATCATCAAGAGGCAGCTCAATTTCTGGTTCCTTCAGCAATCCATAGTAAACCTGCACCGGGTTGAGTGACAGTGGAACCAGGACATGTCATTTCAACAGGTTTGGTATACAAGTGCTTAGAAATAATGAAAAAAAAAAACTAGAGCTTATTACTCAGATTGGTGACAGATAAAAGTATTAACACAAAGTGCTCTGGTAAGGTGTAAGGCTATCTTAGTTTTAAAGAGCCACTGGACCCCCTGGAGGGGTCAAGGGTTCAGGTTTTTCCCATAATTTGTCAAACATCTATATGTGTAATGTACAAATCCAACCTTGGTTTTATTGGCCTCTCGCTTGCCCTCTCCCGCCAAGCTGCCAGACATTGCATCGATCTGGCTCTTGCTGCGTGGCATGCCATCAAAGATGTCTATGTAGAGGTGCTCTTGGATAATATTCCAGATCTGGTTGTTCTGACGTTCCTGCAGGTGTCTCTTCAGCAGCTGATAAGAGTCGCGGGAGATACGCAGGACAAACTTGCTGGTGCGGAAGTCCAGCAGAGTCTCGTTGCCTCTCATGTGCTCCTTCTTGGTCAAACCAGACAAAACCCGCAAGTCGGCTTCGTAGTAGCACTCCTGGTCCCCGCTGAACCTGAGAGGGAGAGGAACATAAAGACATGAAGTTATTAAGGTGGATGGAAAATAGACTGTGGTTGATATTTGGTAGAATGTACAATTAGACTCACTTTTCAAAGAACGCCTTAGCCTCGTTTTCATGATTGTTGTACACCAGCTCCAAATACATGTGGACAAATAGCGGGTAGAAGACCTGGGACAGTTCGGCTCTATGACAGTCCAAAACCGTTTCTATGAACTTCTTCAGGTCACTGTAGTAGACGTCATACAGAGTTGGATCTCCCTGCTGGCTGTAAGCTGATAGCACCACACTGACATCCGGCTGGTCCTCTGCAACTGCTGCTGAAAAGAGTCCCAGTGAGATGAGTTATATTAGGAGCGTGTTGGTTTCACCCATGTGGAAATCGTCATTTTTAAGAACTGTCAATGTAAAGTAAATGCAACTTTGCCTTTTTAACTTGAAAGGGTATTAAATAACCATTTACTGATAGTTTAACAGTTATTTTGCCCTTCATTTGCAATTAGACTTTCACATCTTACATAGCATATGAATGGGGGAATATTGGTTAATGGTGCCAACAGATTGAAATGCACATTATCACTGCATCCACCTTACTGAATGAACACCAAGCAACCTTGTCGTAAAGGACGAATTAACATGTTAGTACACCAAGTTAACACACAGTGTAAAAGTGCTTAACTCTTAAAGCTCTACCGGTGTAGGAGATTCTTGTATTAAACTCGTAGGTGATTCTACATCATCAGGAGAATTACTTGTTTTCTACACATAAAAGCGGCAGCACTCAGAGTGTACTGTACCTTTGGTTGGCGCCTGGGCACCGACGGAAGATGACCCGGTAACTCGGCTGAGAAGAGAACTCGCATCCACGCCTTCTAAATCCACACTGCCCGCAGCACCTCCTGCGGATTCGGTGGCCTTCAGGTTCAGTGAATTTTCCGGTAATCCCGCTTCACGCCGCAAAATCTCGACGGACTCTGTGAGTTTGTTCTTTTTGAGGAACTGTAGGACTGCCAGCAATGTCTGTTGATCCTCCGAGGGAACCGCAGGCGTTTGTTTGTTGCTTCCAGTCGAAGCGCTGGAGCCGGGGGACGCAGAGAGCACTCTACCTTCGTTTGCATTGTTATTTCCAAAGCCATCGGCCGCTGGTTCTGTTTTTATGTCTGTTTTTATGTCCGCGTCGCCCATACCACCTTGTACGGCCGCCATTTTCAGAATGAATTGCGCATGTGCGATGTGAAACAACCGAAAACACCAACGGTGCAAGACAAAGACATCCGATTGGTTCTTACAGTGAGTGTATTTAGAAACGTCCCAGAAGTCCCGCCCCCCTCTCAAATCGATTATAGTGGTTTACGCATTTGCTTAGCAAGTGAAAGGTCGCTGGTTCAATTCCAGCCGGAGATCCAAATCCCCGTTGAGGTTTGCCTCAGGAAACATGCGGAGTTACCCGCTGTGCCCCCCCCCCCCCAATTTCATAACTCAAGGGTATTATTGTGTAATTGTACCCCTGTAGGCCTATTACATACTCAGACCGTATTTCACATGGGCATAGATTTCACCTGAGAAACGGTTTGTGTATAAAAAAATTAAATAGTGACAAAAATAATCTGTAAGCCTAGTCATATAATTTGTTTTATAAGACCAGCAGTCCAAATTCCCAAGATACTAAATTGATTGTCATTTATATCAAAGAAAAGCATCAGATCCCCACATGAAATGCTAGGAAAAATAAAGTTGGACATATTTGCATGAAAAATGCCTGAAATAATCAAGTGATCTGACTAATCAACCATTTCCAATTCTGAGCGCTAATTTTAATTTATAAGAACTGAAGAACGTCTGTTTCTATAAATCTTACTGTGCATTTAAAAAATGATTAAATTTTACAGTCTGATTTGTACCATTTTTTGCCAGGTGGTGGCACTTTGCTCCCACACAACTGCTGGCCAGTGTCTCAACAACGTACTTATACAATATGTTGTTGCTATGAAAAAATCTGGTATTTGTTTTATCTATAAAATGTTAGTGAAAAAATCCCATCAGAACCCATAGCAGAGGCCCCTGCTGATGCATTAATTAAAAAGTTTTTAAAAATTAAAGACAGTTAACAAAAAAAAGTAAATTAACCTTAAAAAAGTCACAAAAGGGAATTACTACAGTTATAATAGAACTGAGGAGAGGTAACTGAGTAGTATGCATTTTACGCACTCATTCATCCATCAGGACATCCCAGAGACGTGTTTCACAGAAAAAATTACTTTTTTTCACCTCAGACATACTTTTAAGACAGAAATTTGCTCATGACTCGTCTTCTGCACCTTTCCGTTACTTTATGCACTTTTTTTTAAACTCCAAGTGTAAGCGTAATATGATTTTCAATGTACCATCTGCCCCCTTCAACAATATCCAACAGACAATGTGTGACACAGTAAGGTGAGGTATGATAATTGATCATTCCAACTTTTCCAAGTTTTTGTTCTATGGACAACTTGTAACAGTGAGGAAACACAAGAAGGGCAGAAACCGTGTATGAGTATCCGTAGTATAGTGTTTACTATGCATTCTGCTGAGTCTGAATTTCTGCCCATACAAAATAGCACACCTTGCCCGAGTGAACAGGCTGTCGAAGACATTCACGTACCGCTGACGGGGCATCTTTTGAGGCAGTTCAGCTTCTGTGTTCATTTCAAGGAAACTGTCAGTAGAAAAATCACCACTTAATCTTGTTTTATTGTGTTTCTGTTTCAAACTACATTAAATCTTCATTTGCATTGCCTGTTTATTATAACTGCACTGTAAATACAATAATATTGAATTCTAACAAAAATTCTCCAACCTTCCTACGAACATACATTTGCAGTCTATTACTGACTTTTTCTACACTGAGCATAGGTCCAGGTGTAACTGTTCTCCACTCTCTAAATCTGATTTATACATTCTCGACATCAAGCGCATTATAACTCAGCAGCAGGCTGAACATGCAGACTAAGGTCTATTTTAAAGGAGGGGACAAAAGAAGGGTTCACGGCAGAAGAAGGCGTTGTATAACACTGCGGCTATGTTGCTCCTTGTGGAGGAGAGATGGGGGTGGGGTTGGCTGGTGAAAGTGGGAGACATACATGTGAACATCAGCAGCTCAGGGTGTGGTCATCAGTGCAGGCTCATTGTAAAGCTGCTAATTAGGCAGTAATCACAATCCTTTCTATGGCGTGTAAAGACAGAAAAAACTGACATATTTTTATTTTTTACTTTTTTTAAAAAACACGTCAGACTAAAGGTTTTTGATCTGCAAATGACTCCTTCATATAGCAAGTTACAAAGCGCCTGCCTGATTATTTATGCTGTGCCATATGGCTTGAATTTCCAGTGCCTGCACATCAATGAAGGGAACAGTAGCATCGGCTTTTGTGTTCTTTTATTGAATCGTTACACTTTGTTTTTGTTGTGCAATGACACACTAATGCTCCCACATGCTTAAGTAGATTATAGTGACCTGAGTAATAGAAAGTCAAATTAAGAATGGTGAAACGCAATAAAGAAAGAGAGAAATCTTCTCTAGCTCTTTTGATGTTTCTTGGTTCCTCACAAATGTTGACCCTGACCTGATTACATGCAGCTGATTAGTGTAAAAGTGACTTCTTCCTGATGGGCGTTGTTTTACTGCTAAAAGACATTTACAGTGTGTTTTTTCTCCCTCTTGTGTTATCTGGCTAAACTTTCTTTGGGCCTAAAAGATTTAGTCTTTTTTTTTTTGTTGCTTTATATTTTTTTTATTTAGGTTTACAGGTTTTTTTACAGTTTGATTTAGTCAGTTTCCAGACTGGGTTTTATTCATTTCAGTTAAATATTTTTTAATGGTTAGTTCCAGTTTAGTTTTGATTAGCTTCAGCGTTATTTTTATTTTCTGTTGTTTTAATAAGAGCAGTATTTTTCAGATAATAATGATAGTACAATCGTACAATACAGTGATACAAACACTTGGCATACAGCCACATAGGCATCCCAGCCTCAGTAAATATGTGTCCCAAATCCTCCTTAGGCTGGGTTTGTTTTCAAAGATGCCCCGTATATTTTTATTTTAGTTCAAAATTTTAAGTTCAAAACATCCCTTAACACTTTTTCTCACATCTAGTTTTAGTTTTACTTCACACAATAACCTCAGTGAGTATATCTGAAACAATTCTACACAAAGACCCATGTTTCCTTTATTTTTCATGGCAGTGGTTTCACAGCACGCTCTCTTTGTGCCCCGCCCTGATCCACATGAACCTCGGTTCCCCAGTGCCGCCACGCTACCAAACGTAGCCGGGGAAAAGAAGTCACTTGTTTTTTCTTTTCCACTTTTCCCAGATGTGTTTTATTTAAAAATATTTAAATGACCACATTCAAACACGACTTTTCACTGATTAAGTGGTCTTTTATTCATTTTATGTGAAGCTGCTCTAGAGCTCTCTACAGTGATAATATAATGGCTGAGTGAGGTGAAGAGAGACGCGTGTTCAGTCTCATCCTCTCTTCACACCTCAGTGATGAGTTTGCTCACCCCCCACCCCACCCCCCACCCCCCAAGAGTGTGTGTGTCTGTGTGTGTGTGTGTGTGTGTGTAAGCTGGAGGACTCTTCCACCATCCCCAGTTTCTCTGTCACGAGGCAGCAGGGTGTGGCTTCCCCCAGCAGAGACAGGTTTTCTGGAGCGAACACAGATCCTCAAAGAGAAAGCAACTGTTTCATGTACACTTTAAAGCCTGATTTTCATGCAGCTTCAGTGACATGATATATAGTTTGAATTAAAAAGGTTACCATAAAATCTAAGCAATTGTAGCATTTAGCAATATTTACGGTGTTTTTCATTGTTATGTTGATTGCTCTGGTTTTCTGTACTTGCTATGAAGCCTTCCATTGTCAGCGGTAAACTGCTGATAGCACTCACATGCATCAGTGATTTAAATTAAAAGGCTGTTGCAGTGGTTAATGCACATAGGGAGAAGATGTGCTTTATGTTTATATAACCCAATAAAACTGGGGCGGGTGTGGGGAGAGTTTGATGTGATAATTACAACTGGTGACACCAGCAAAGTCTGTCACATTTGATTTATATTAATTTATTCCAAGAGGATTTATGGCAAAGGCCATTATTAAAAAGACATTCACTTTTGCAGGGAAGCGTGTGTGTGCCTGTTCATGTGATGCAGTCCTGTGAGTGCAGAGCAGGGCGTGGCAGATTTCTAGTCACTTTCTTTTTTTCTTTTGGTTAATTTTGGATGTGAGTGTGTGTGTAGGACATCATTTTCTTGAGCTTCATATACTCAAATGAATCCAGCTGCATAAAAATTACTACTTATGCTTAAATGATCCAAAAGATGATTGATTTTTGACTAGATCACTGTTGTTTTTGTCTATTAACTGCACTTCGAATAGCCTCATGGTTAACACTTTGTGCTCCTGTGGCTTTCACTGGTAGTCCTTCCTTAGTTTTTGATGATTGTATTAGCTGGAGTATTCAGCAGTCAGCTGGAGAGAGAGAGCACATGACTGAGAGGGTGTCTAATGATTAGCTTCACCTTTATTAAAAGAACCATTAGTTTTTTGCCACTGACAAAACACTGCCTTCCTGTCTTTGAGCAATAAATGGTCAAGAAGCGGATTTAAATCCCCCACTGAGATGCACAAGTAAATAATTCATGAGGTGTGACTCTCAGAAGAGGTGGAAAATGCCCGAAGAGATGGAAAGAGAAGGAGAGACAGAGAGTGAGGGAGGGATGAAAGGAGAGAGCAGAGAGAGGGCGGATTTAGAAGGCAGCATGGTGTGTGGGATGGGGAGAGGGTCGGGAACCAAGAGGAGCGGGCTAGCACATGGGGAGTGGTAACAACACAGGAAGGATGGGAAAATGAGAGGATTTTTGGCTGAGAGAGGATCGAGGGAAAAACATAACATGACACTGTGAATGTGAAAAGTGACATATAGGGGTGAGAGGCAGGTGCACTGCAGGGTAAGGTGTGAAGCATATGAAGTATAAAATGAAACAGTGAAGCAGACTCAATACAGCAAGGTATGAGCTAAGCTGTCTTCTGGTAGCCATTGGCAACAGAGAAGAACTTCACTTTTATCTGGTTTAATTGCACAGAGATGGAAGAAAATTTAAAAAGAGCTGTCATATTTTGATGGACTTAATGAAAGGCTGATTTGTTGCATCTGATTCCTAAATATTCCCAGACAAACACTTAAGTGTTAAACCCACTGTACAACAAGCTTTGAGATGGTTAGACATGTATCACAGGTTAGGTGGCAAAAAGTTGCCCTAAAATCCATCTTTATGTTAGAGTAATTACTTCAAAGCTCCAAAACCAAATATTATCTGTGCACCTACCAGCCTGTCATTCCCTGTCTGGCAGAGGTTGTTAATTTCTTTGGCCTGTGTTGGGAGAGTATGTGTGTGCGTGCATAAATGCATCGTGGACCCTTTTGCCAATCCGAGCGGAATAATGGGTGTGAAGGCAGAGATGTGGTGGTGGAGATCTCCATTTCGGGGAAAGGAAATGTGGGGAGTCTGCATTATTCAATACTGACCTGACTGGAGAGCTGGATTCTGCACGCAGTTATGAGCTTAGCTGGTTTTGCAGAGGGGTGTGGGCATCTTGCATATATGCTTTACTGTGCTATACCATTGTTTCTGGTCTTTGTGTAACTATACCATAATAACAGGCTTAGTTTAACAGTAGTTTGATATTTACTATGACAGACGTGGGGTAAAAGTGAATGATTTAATCTAATCTTTAAAGATCATTTCACTTATTAATGAGGCTCTTTCTCCTTTTTAAACAAATCTTTAAGAAAAAAAGCACACCAGTATCCTGAAACAACAGCAAATAAATAGGTTTGCTACAGGAAAGTGTGCATCTAATTTTTAGAAAAGCTTTCCAACATTTTGCTTACAGGTGTTACAAGTTGCTGCTGTACATTAAATGTAACTGTAGCTAGTCACCACATAAACAGCTGAGATCTGAAAAAGTGGGATTTTGAAGAGGAAGTCAGATGAAACAGGAAGCCCAGTGAGGTTTTTAACTCCCAACAAACTATTTACCAAATTACTTACAAGTGATTTTATTTGGAAGTAAAACAAAGTTCATGAGTTCACTTGAAAACTGTCTGTACCCACAGCTGAAGTTGGTCTGTAAATTAATTATTTAGATTGTTTTATCTTCCAATCAGTGGAAAGAGAGTGTTTCCATCCTTGTGCCTCTAATACTATATATTAGAGCTACACAATTATGGCCAAAAGGATCAGTGTTGAGATGCCAATTAGTTGTCATGGTTATTTATTGATATACATTGACAAAAATGTTTTTATTGCACTGTGAGGTGCTTTCGCATTCATGTTGTGCAACATTCCTGCTGGTGTACAAATCTTTGTAGGACAATGAAATTGGTCCTCCTTATTAATCCGAATTCAGTGCATCTCTTAGAAGAGAAATGAAAAATATATAAATAAAAAAATGTACCTATTGTTGTAATCAACAGGACGCTGGTTTCACCTTTACATTGTGCTACATTCCTGTTAATTAAAACATCTTTGCAGACAAATAAGGTGCACTTAATCTAAGTGCATCTTCAGTCATTATCCAGTCATTGTATGTGTATGATGAATGTGAATAAAACACATAGCAAAGTACTCCACAAAGTACTCTTTATTTCCCCTGTGATGTTTTACATGCAACACCAGCTTTGCCACTTTGGTAAAATAGTTGCAGAGACAGGGAATATCTTTTGTCCAGTATGTTAACCATTTTCCCAAAGCCTTTGTTACTCACCATGTTTTAGCCCATTGGGCAAATGGAATGCAATAGCTTGGTGATTTCAGTGCATCTCTGTGAGCTGGATGGATTCACTGATGCACTGTGCAGGCTTGCTTTTATGGACGTCTAAGCTAATGTTGGACGATTCGTGTTGGCAACCATTGGACTGTTTTTCTTGGCCTTCATGCATTAATCACGCTGCAGCTTGTGGTGTGTTTTCAGGCAGTTAAATAAGTTAGTTGTGTTGCACTCACTGAATATGATTTCTTCTTGGTTAACATCACTTGACTTAAATCTGAAGCATTTCCAATATTTTCCAACCAGCCTTTAATTGTGGGAAGCCAAAATTGTGATTGAGATTAAAATTCAATTAATTTTGCAGCCCTGCTATGTATACCGATCAATATAATGATTATCATAATCACCATCCTAGCATGTTAACAATCATGACATTGACATTGCTGCACTAGTGGCTGAGATTTCAGCAGTTAAAGAGATGGAAAAAATGTTTTTTGCTTAACTGGACAAAAAATAATTTCTGTATTTTTTGTAAGTTTTATCATAACCATACGAAGCATGTACTCCTATAAATAACACTGAAATTCCAATAAAGCTGAATTATACATAAGAGGTGCATTCATTGCAGTGTACCAGGGTGTATTTGGTAAGTGTCTGTAGCCACTGGATACTGTTCAGTGCAAGGGTTAAGCAGAAATTATAATGCTTAGCTGCATAAAATGGAAAAAATGTTTGCCAAGTATTTACTACAAATATTTTAACGTGTAATATGCAACATCTTGATTTTATGTTTAAATAAATAGTTTTTACTTTCTTCACAGCACACACTCTCTCTCTCTCTCCCTGCTTCCTGTTTCTCGTTGTTCCCTCCCACACATTTTCTGTCAGTAGAGATCTAACTAGGTGCTTAAGCAACCCCCTGCTCCAGGTCCCTCACAACACAGTGTTGCGCAGTACAGTTTTTTTTTTTTATCACTATAAATAACACAGGCCCTATCTAATTAAGGAGCACAGCACAGTGATGCAAACTCGTGCAAAGAAATTGGTTTTATTGAAGCATTTTGATTCAAATCATTATTTTTATTCACCCAAATCTGTGCATCTCCATATAGCCTGAAACATTACACCATCATTAGCATTGCTGTCATTTGAGTTATTTTTTATGCTGTTGAATTACATGGTATTCACACAGAATGAAGACTTACAAATAAAGTCCTTTGTTCTCGCAATCCAAACCTCTTTACATTGCTTCTCCCTGCAAAATTACCCCTCTCCGTGGTCCAGTGGGTACATCCAAAGATTATCGCACACACATACACACACAAATACACACTCACACAATGAATGACAGCTGTGGTGAGGGTAAGATAAACGGGTGTATTCTAATTTGCCAAAGGTCACAGCCTTGGTACTTAGAGCTCCTTTGTAGAAAAATACTGAATCAATAGTCACATTTGTTAAGCAGCAACATATACATTTTAAAGACAAATAACTTACATAATTATATAATTTATATATTACTTCTGGAAAGTACCTCATTGTCTGCTGTTTTATGCCAAAGGTAATTTAAGAAGTTGGTTTCTTGTGAGTGGGTATGTGCATGCATAGAAATGTGGACAACCTAAAAAAAAAGTGATATAGTACCAATGGTTGCATTATTGGGTCTTTCCATCCAGTTTTACATTTGCTAGGGGAGATGTACAGTATGCTCCATAGCACCCGGTGTGAGTCACATTGGCAGGGAATTTTCTCCTAGGACATCCAGGACAATAGAGCAGCTGATAAAGATCCCCTCCCCTATGGATAGCGAGCTTTAGTAAAGTAAAGTAGATTTGGCAGTAACACCTGAACTAAAATTCAATCTGCTCTGTAAGTCCAAGTGTTTGAGAGGACCTTTTCCATTTATCAGCTAATTTGTCATTTGAAAGGATACATTGATTTTCATTCAGCTGCCTGTTTCCGTGGAGCAAGAGGTTACAGCATAGTGACACTATTGCCCTTATTTTCTCTCTAATTTAAGAATATTTGAATATAAAGGCTAGGAAAATGACAGGGTGAAGCAAAGTCTTTGTTCACCTTGAGGTGTGTCTGAGACACAAAAGAGCAAATGGGGGTGGACCAGGTTTTCTTTTGTTACCACTATTCGATGTCGCCAGGAGGGGAGGGTGGACAGGATGATGGGAATGTCCTTGGGGACTGGCCAACCTGTGCAAAACAAAACAACCGACAGACGTGTGGTTGCACAAGCCTGCACTGTTAAATTCGCATAAAAAAGCAAAAACAAGCAGATTTCACATACTTGCAGGCTTATAAAATTACATATACATATATTCAAATATCCAGGAACCAATATATGGCTCACCATCATCATTAATAAACTGTACATACGTTAATTCAGAAATACACCACAACATTTACTCACGTTCTTATACCTTGCCTTCACACCTGAGTATAAACTGGCCTGCAGACTAAAAAAAAAATTCTATTAGATGTCTTTTTATTGCTAAAAGACATTTGCATAAAACTGCTTATCTCCAGTGGAATCTGAAAATAGTCAGTTTCCATATAAGGCAAGATTCAGATTAAGGAAGCAAATTATTCAGTGGAATTACCATAACAGTTCTTTGCCAATAACAAGGTGTTTTCACACTCAGACAGCCTGTAATTATACCATCTGATGAAAAAAGACAGGCTCACTGAGAACCAATTGGAGAGTCAATTAGATAATTATCTCATACAGCATGCGTAGGTTCAGATCCTGTAACTCTGGCACAACCTCTCAGATCATTCTGCTCCCCTTGAAATATAGCTAAAGCTAGCTTGAGGTTCTGGCTGTGTACTGGACCAATGCGTTCTCATCCCTGACTGTAATATTATGCCATTTTTTTCAGACCCTGTATGTGTGCCTCTGCTTTAGACACAATGTGTCCTTTAGCGTTGGTGCCTTGATCACCTGCAGCAGTATTGGCTGCAGAAGCTTAACGGCATTGCTCTGCCATCACCAGCGAGCTCTGAGTGCATATGTAAATTGGCAGACTTTTTAAACTGAGAATAACTACTTAGCAGAGGTTTCATTCTTGTGCTAATTCAAAGTGTTTACATGGATGTAACTACTAAACAGGCCTATCACAGTCGTGCTGCCAGGACATGTACATGAATATATACTGTATATTAGGAGCACTTAAATGTAAAAAAGGCCATCAAAAATAGAATTTACAGCAGAGCTGCTGTATTGGATTCTAGCATGTTGCTAATATAGCGGTCCATGCATGTATATTCTCTCAGTCTACACACAATCAGACCACAACGGCCTATAAACTGCTTTTTAATTAATAGCTCATGCTGCTCTATTGATTGGCTTTCTGATTATGGAGCCATTGCTTACTATGGATCAGCTTCTCTCGTTGTACACACACACACACACACACTCCAGCACAACCACACAACAGCAACACACAGACGCTTCTATAAATACCTCCAAAACACTTAGCCGGATGTTTTTCTGTATCCACTTAATTGTGGCAGGTAAATATTTTAGCAGATTACCAGTCAGAACCATTGCACAAATGAGTCGTCTGTCTCAAGTCCCTCAGGCTCAGCTTGAGCTGACGTTTTTTTAAATATGGTCATGCCAAGATAATGGAATGCTTTGGGTGTTTTCTACCCGATCGATAGCTGTTTATATGTTTATAGTGACACAGTATATCAGGCTCCGGGCAGACTGCCAGCAGGTGGGGAATGGCTTCAGTCAGCACTTTGGGAGATGCAGGATTGGGGGAGGAGGGAGGAGGACGGAGGAAACCCATGCGCACACACACGCGCACACACACACGCACACACGCACCTAGAGACGGGGTACCTTGGGACTGCCTGTATTTATGAGGCTCATGAAGAGCAGCAACAAGGGTGGGGCTAAGAGCACTGAAGTATTGGCGTTCAGTGCATTGTGGATTTAAAATCTATGATGAAGCTGCAGCCTGTAACACTCTGTTTCACATGTATATTTCCAGGTTTCTATCAGGCTCTGGCTTCACAGCCTGGCTGCAGATAAAGATGCTCATGGTTCTCCTTTCATAGACATTCAAACCTTTAATCAAATATAATGCAGACAGTGTCAAAAGCGAGCGCTTGACGTGCTCACTATAAAAAAAAACTTAGATTTAGTCTGTTGTCATTCGTGGCTGGTGAAGCAGAATAGTATTTTCACATCTGTCACACTGCCTCTGTGCAGCACTGCCAAAATTAATTGACTCAATGATCCGGCAAAACATCTGTCCAGAGGTTTCTCTCACTCAGCTGCTGTGAGTAAGGTGATGTCTTCGATTAATGTTGACATTTGATTAATGAAAGCAGCCATTATCTTCTACTAACTGCCTCTGTTTTTATTAAGAGAGCAACCGCTCCGCTAACTTAAGCTGCCCATTTCATCTGCTTGCAGTGACAATGTAATAAAATCATAATGTCGTGAAGCCGTTCTTTGCCGCCTTCAAAATGAATTATGCCTGCACTCACCAATGGCTAGCAGGTTAGAATGAAAGACTCAGCAGCGGTCCATAATTCCATCTCTGCAGCCTCCAAGGTTCAAATAGCTTTTGCTGCAACATTAGTAAGCATTTATAACTTTGGCTACTTCCTTATCTTTTTAAGTGAAAGCTGGAGCATAGCTGACATTCAACAGATACCCAAATCATTGGGCAGACTATTGTTCACACACACACACACACACACACACACACACACACACACAGACACACACACTTTATACTTACTTTTTAACACTTTAGCACTACATAAGAGTTGTAAATATTGAGGTGTGGAGAAACGTAGCTTAGCATAATTACTGGAAACGTCTACGTCAAACTGAAACAAGATCAAACTTCGAGAGTCCTCTTGTCACTGTGCAGGGAAAGTCTTTTGCTGTTTCCATTCATGCAGCTGGAGCACAGTACCACCCGCACTACAGAGTTTTAAAAGGCACCTGGTGGCATTAAAGGCAAAAGCTGAGCAAATTTGCAAATTTGCAAATGTCTGCTCAAGTGATACAAGAGCCAAATGTGCTTCTCTTTCATCCTTGAAGAAACAGAAAAATTATGTTGTTTACTGCTGAATTCTGCTGCAGGAGAACGCGATATCGGACCACAGTGCTGACGAGAGTCACACCTCAGTGTATTCTGCTTTAAAAAAGAAACGATGAAAATGTGTAAACTGAAAACAATGTTGATGGAGAGATGAAGAACCTGATGAAGAACAAGTGGAGCGTTTGACTTAAAATTAGGCAGATCTAGTTATCTTTGGACAGAGTCACTCTTTCGAGTGCTGAGCTATGCTAAGCTGCTGGCTTCATACAGTGCAAACATGAGAGCTCTGTCAATCTTCTTGTGCAACTTGAAGCAAGAAAGCAAATAAGGCCATTTCTCAAAGTGTTAACCATTTTATTGTGGTGCAGCTACATTGCAGCTCTTATATGCATCCACTGAAAAGGGCTTACAGATTATGTTTTTTATTACATTAATAAATTCTAAAAACAATTATGTTACCGGACAAACTCGTCACAAAATATTTAAAGAATGTATTTGTATCATGTGTGCATATCATTCATCTGCTTGTCCTAAAACAATTTACTTTGTAAGGAGGACATGTTCAGTCATGACTGACCTTCATGCCTTAAACAGCAGCGATGTGTTTTGCATTTTGATTAGCTGCAATACAGAAATAGGCTACAGTAATTTCAGACAGACTCCAACCTGATGTAGGGTTTCTCTATTAGCCCTTACTGCTTTTGAGCGAACGAGGAAGGTAGTGATTACACGTGTATTCAGATGCCAGCAAAAAAGAACTGAGAGAAGGTGGGATAATGTGTATACACGAAGGGAGGTGCAGCAGAGCCATTATTTACACACTATCAAAAGACATATCTTCTTTAGATTATCGCAGAGGTCTGCCTACATATAAGTCTCCCTTCACTCAGTCACTGCTAGGGACCAATCAGTGACAACTGGTCATCAGTTGAAGGTCAGCCAGCAGCAGCTGATAATCCAACACATCTTTTCCTTACATCTCAGGAGAAATGAGATGTACATCTCTCTCATTAGGAGATGTAAGGAACCATTATTCCTGCACCTAAGTAGAAACAGAGATGAATAGTAGAAACAGAGTAATTAGATTGTGGATGAGACGTCCATTCTTCAGCCAGTCCCCAGCCTCCACCTCAAAGCTCCAGTGTGCGCCTGCATATTTGAAGACTGCAAAGGCCTGTACTCTGTGGAGCACGGGAGATTTGTCAATAATTTGGCCTCTGGAGGACGGTAATCTTTACTCCGCCAGCCTTCAGCCCCCACGGTGCTTTGTGGGGGGAGGAGAGTGTCCCTTTGTGTCCCTTTTTAGGGTTTACTGCCTCTGCTGCACAACCCTACAGAACTACTGAGGCAGTTGAAGGATTCATGTATAACTCATACAGTAATCTCCCTCTCAGTGTGACACTGGACAAGAAGAAAACCTCAAAGCTGTTTTATTATCTGATAAAGAGAAAAAGCACCTTATGATGTTCACTGTTTGCGTGGAGCTGCTATATCACACAAACACAGAAGTTTGAGATGCAAAACCCTCATTACACGAGCCAAAGCCAGAGTTACAGTTCAGCTGTGGTGGGTAATAAATGTCTATTTGACCAGATCTGTGAGAAAAATCCAGTGAAACGATTAACACACAAATGAAAGCAATCTTCCGAGGGCTTCCCGAGGTTATGCACTAATCCTTTCCCACATATCAAGAATTTAGAGGGAGTAGTAAAAGAACTAACTGAACTATTAAATATTTTTATTTGAACAATGAGTCAAGTTATACAGCAGGAAGACAAGGCAAAAAGCTAGTTTGAAAAGAAGTGGAACATTTTTCTCAAAAGTGTTTCTCAATGAGATGAGAGTTTCTCTGCTCTCGTCTGTGAAAATCGCAGGGCAGGTCACCACTGTGCCCATTGTGCACTCATGTGCACCACTGTGCCCATTGTGCACAGTGGTGACCTGGGTTCCTCCTGGTGCATGACAGTGTCCAGCCTGATGTGGCGAGAGTATGCAGGTAGTTCTTGCAAGATGAAGGAATTGATACTATTGACCGGTCCCCGTGCTCGCCCGACCTAAATCTGATTTCAGTCCATCTGACGCCTCCAGGTTCAAACTGTCCAGGAGCTCAGTGATGCCCTGGCCCAGATCTGGTAGGAGATCCTCCAGGAGACTATCTCTCATCTCATTAGGAGCATGCCCCGACATTTTCAGGCATGCATACAAGCACATGGGGACCATACAAACTTCTGAGTACCATTCTGAGTTGCTGCAATGAAATTTCAGCAACATGAGCTAACCTGCCACATAATTTTTTTCACTTTGATTTTCAGGGTGTCTGAATTCAGCCTCTGTACGTTGATCATTTTCATTTCCATCAAACGATGTGGCACCTTTCATTCCTAACACATCACCCAGTCTGTATCAGTGTAGATCACAGATACAACAAAGGTATTTGAATTCTAAGATGGTTTTATACATCTCTGTAACTAATAGAAACTATCAAGGAAGTAACGTGGACTGGCTTTATAATAATTAGCACCTACTCAGGCACACAGTACTTGTGACATTTTATTAACATATTTATGATGCTATGTTATTAATGGTGATGACAATATAGCCATTAGTGGGTTTTTTTTTAGGTGGCCTGCATAGAGGCCCTGAAGATTAATGATAGGAATTTGCTCTGTCTGACCTTATGTTACATATTCAGCAGCAAAGGAAATCAATGCTCTCTGATGAGACCTAGTTATGCTAAACAAAAGCTATTATTAAACTAACTGGTTTAATGAATGCACCTTTTGATATTACCTTTGGAAATATGTTCATGGTTTTCCTTTCCTGTCTTTTTTTTTCTGAACAACACTATTGCCCAGATTTAAAGAAGGTGTTCAAACTTTGATGATGTAATGTTAATATTTTATCACTATGGTAGAGGAACAAGAGATGAAAAAAAAAGACTAGAATAAATTTCTGAGAAAATTTAAACTTTCATGAAAACTTTAAACTGATCAGACTATCTGAGTATATCCTTAAAGCTCCAGGATAAGTAAGAAAGGGAATTCTCAACAACAGTCACTGAAAACGATTCATCTAAAGCTGATCAGAGGCATCGCCCTCACTCTATGCTTTGAGCGTCTTATCATTAACTATTCCATTTGACACTCTCACTACTCTGACTGCTCTTACAGCTTGAGGAGGGCCTTCTCAAAATCAGGTTTACTTCAGCTTTGTTGCATCTTCTGCCTTTCTTTTTCGCTAAATGCTGTGTCATACACTGCAGGATAGATGTTGAATGAAACCCCTGTATGGGCGCAGCTGCTCTATTATGGATTAGACAGCAGCAGAGCATAGCTCTTACCTCATAAATAGCTGAGGGAATATTTTAGGACACTACGACACATTGCGCACACTCTTTAGACACAAGCACTTGTCTGATGATGTATTTTTGCGTTTTGCGGCGGCACCGAATGCAAATAATTAAGTGCTTTGCGGTTCGAATTGGCCTTTTGTGTTGAAGAGTATATAGTAAATGCAGTAAAACAGCCCTGAAATGATCCTGCCAGCTGAAGCAATATTTCTGAAATTGACAGCAATTTCATGAGGATATTGATTTGCTATAAATAGAAGCCAGGCTGTCATCATCCAAATTGTTGTCTTGATCTGTAGTAGGTTGCTACCCAAGGTTACCTTAAGGACACATCCCTGTAGGGTGCGCTTGTTTTGCTGCACGTCCACACCCTTCCTGGCCTTGTGTGTTGAATGTGCCAGCAAAATTCTGAGATACAGTTTATTTGTATCAGATAAGTGATGGCATGAATAATTTATTTTTTGGACACGTGCAGCATTTTTCCTTTAAATTAATGTGGAGAAACTGCATAAAATTCAGGTAGTCACACATTCTGTTAGTGTTTTTTGTTGTTGTTGTTGTTTGTTTTGTTTGTTTTAAAGTTTTTTAGAGCTCTAGCCAAAAGAGGCACAAGAAAGCAGTAAACAAAATCTCGAGATTTTCCAAAATGTTCCTATGTGGTTTAAAATTTTCTGAAGGGCACACACACACACACACATTCCTCATTTATTTATTTATTTACTAGATGCATCTCCACAGTGACGTTTTGTGCCTAAGGTGCATCCAGTGCAGCATCAGCAGCAGTCTGAAGAGCTCCACATCTGCTACTTACAATGCACGCTCGGCTTCTGCAAGCCGAGCGTGCACCTTTTGATCCAGCTAAATATAGCCACCTTTTACCATTTCATCTCAAGTTTTCCTGTCCATCACTGAACGAGAGATCCGTTTAATCACTGAAGGAAGTGATGAATCACACTTTTCCACACCTGAGGAAAAGAGAAAGTGATTTCACACAAAAAGGAAGAAAGAAGAGGCTCATGGTGTAATTTTTTTTAAGTGTATTGTGTGTTATTTTTGGCTGTTTGTGCAGTGACAGATAAACGACATCTTCCTTTTAAAAAACAAACTGCATGGAAGTTTTTGGAGGGTTTGAATGCTGAAACCCACTATGAACATTTCTAAGCTTCTTAAATGTTTTGCATTGTTCATGCATGTATGTGCATACAATGCGCATACATTATATCAACAGAGATTCTTATATTTTGTAAATTGTTTGCTTATTTGCCTTTTTGGTTTGTAAAGCCTTGCAAATATGTGAAAGGCTTAGATCAGATCAGATACTGACACCAGCAACTGTTCAGTACATATGGCGTCTGTGTGTATATAATTAATAAATCAATCTCACAAACATAGGGGGGAGGTCAAAGGGCCTGTACCTGGGAAGTAATCGGCAAATAAGCCGATGCTCTTGAAAAAATTATATGAAAAATCCAGTTAGTATACAAGTGGACGTTGGTAATTTAGCCAACAATCTAGCCTCTGTCATAGATAAATGTGAAATTTGACAATGATGAAAACATTTTTTATGTAGGTTTTAGATTTAAGAAACAAATCAAGTTAAAACATATTTAAATATGAGATTAAGTCAGTTAACCATACTTTATAAATACAATTTCACCCTTAAATTATCTCTGAGGAATACAGCCCACTCAATTTTCTGATTAGTGAAACAGACTTTGCAGCTAATGTAATCACATTTATCAGGTTGAATAGCCCCAGTACCCCTCACGCATCTTCACAGATGCTGAAAGTGAGGTTAAAAAAAACCCAAAAAAACCTTCGACATTCCCCTTTGTTCAGGGAAAAACATTTTCCTGCGCCCCGTCTGTCTGGCTGTCTGGCTGTCTGGCTCTGTTGGCTCTGTCTCTGCTATTATTAGCACAGAGGAGGAGGAAAAACACACAGTCATGGCTTGGTTAACAGAGAGAGCACCATGCCACAAAATGATTCAGCACTTTCTGCCAGACAGGAAAACAGCAAAATTTTGAGCAAAATGAAAATATGTTTCACTGGATATTAAGCTGTTTATAAGCTGTTTATCTTTAATTGTTGCTGACAGACAATTTTGGCTTATTTGGTTAGTACCTACCTCACTAACCATTTTCTTAAATGTAGCAAAATTGCACTCATTAATTTGTTGGGTTTTTTTTTTTTTTTGTCTTATTAATATTTTTTGATTTGTTTCTTTATCTGCATCTACTCTATGCCTCTCTTCTGTCTGAACTGGAGGAACTCTGTCTCTCTGAGAGCGGTCACTCCCTAAGGCTGCAAGAGCACAGCAAGATGCTAGCAACAAATTCCAAGGCAACAGCAGCAATAGCTCAAATTAACACTTTGTTTACTTGTACAATGACTGGGCTGTGCATAACTACCATATTTTTATTTCACAATGTACTGACTCAGAAAAAGCAGAGACTGCGAGTGTCGGGATGTGTTTGTGTTTTTGTGGTCACCTCACAAACGCAAGTGATGTTACTGTGTTTTCTGCAAAACACTCCACAAAACTAACTAAAAAAAACAGTTCTGTCTGTACACATTGTAACGGATCAATGTAAAAAACAGAAATAGATGGGTCAATGAAATGCTGGTCCTTTTTAGGTTTCTGGATATCTCTTTCTCTGTGATACGTCACTGACTTTAATATGTCTGCAGAGCTGACACCTCAGCCCAGTGAAGAGGAATGGCTTTGATCCAGAGAAGCTGACAAACTGGCAAAATTTATGGGCACAGCCTGCTTGCTGCACAGCCTGATTCTCATTTCCACCCCCCTACCACAGCCCTACAATGACACTCATCACCAGACAGAACATAAAACATGCCTCTCCCTCAACACAGTCCATTTTATTTTCAAGATTGAAAAGATGAAGGCATGAATAAGAAGAATTGCCACAGTCAATGAGGAATGTACACATATACACAATATTTAGTAACCTCTCAAATTCAAAATTCAGATGGAGTTCCGGAAAGGATCTTATATTCTAAAGACATTTTTTCCCAGAGATGAGTAGTTTGTTCAAGTCATTGATTAATGTATCTGGTAAATGACCTGCACATAATAGCATTTTATGTATTTTAAGCTTAGAGGTTACACAAAGTGCTTTACAATTTGTTTCTCATTCACTCACACACACAGAAACACACACCACTTGTAGGTACTGGCAGCATCATCATATGGAGGGGTTGGGAATCAAACTTCTAACCCTGCTAACCTTCTTTAGCGCCTTTTTTAAAAACGATGCCAGAGATTTTGTCTGCATCTTGTTCCATTAAAAAACAAATAAAGGGTCATGCCTTACAGTAACACAGTGTACCAATGTACTGTACTAAGATGTGATAAATTATTGGAGGAAACTGTCTTTTTCTTTCTCATTTTGTTTGTAATGCTTTCTATTCAGCAATACAAGGTTTACACAACACTGCAGATGTGTTAATATAAGAATATGTGCAATAATTACAGAATGATACGCTTGAGAAATCAGCTAACTGCAGTGCATATAGATTGCAGTGGGACTGCAGGCACAAGCTGCTCTGATAGCTTTCAGCAGTAAATTTTAAATTAATCCCAGATTGGACAGAGTTTCCAACAGGAATCATTTACACCGAGTACAAAGCAGTACAATATTTCACTTGCTTTTATAGCCTTGTAAAGCTCTTATGGGTTTTCGACGGTTATGAAGTAGGGACAGGGTGGCTAAGGTGAAACTCAAAAATAGAAAGTTGAAGCGCTCTTCAAATTTGAAACAATCAGAGCGGGGGGGGGGGGGCTGTTTTGTAACAGTGGCTTTTACAGTAGCATTTCACCTCAAGACTTCCATTCAGCAGCATTGCAGAGGTATAAATCTTTGAAGAACTGCAATGTGCATCACGCATGCACACGCAGTACTGAAGCTGTCCCACCCAATCACTGGGCAAAACGAGAGAGCTAATTAGGGACAATCCATGAGGTCTGAGGACTTAAGGTCTGGGTCTCTGTTTGTGGTAGCGTGTGGGGCAGGGATTGGGGTACAGGGGTCAATGCACAGTACAGCCTTAGGCAATCCATCATATCTCTGTAATGCACATCTTCATGGTGGCCCCTTAGAAGCTTCAAGGTGACATTGCTTTCCAGCTTCTCTTGGTTTAAAAAAAAACGGTCAGAGATAAAATGATTTTCTTTTGCCAGAGGAACATTTATAAAACAATGCTGTCACTCAACACTGAGTGTCATCTGTCAGTCAAAATTATGTTTTTCTTTGATTTCCTTTGTTGTAACCTATGTAATGCCTTACTTATTAGTTATTAGGTTATTTGTTGATATGTTTTGTATTAAATGCCTACATTTTCAAGGTAACTTATCATTAAATATGACAATTCTTTCCACTAAAAATTCTATCTAAAAAATAAAAAGCTGCATAGTAGCATAATATCCAACCTCTCCTCAGGACTGTATTTAAGAGCTTGTTATTGGTCATACATTGTCACCAATCAAAAAACTGCAGTATGAATCTCTGCAATTTCCAGTCATAGCATCAATAGGATGTATAAACAGATATGAATGATGTGTGCAAAGAACATTAACACTAAATGGAATAAACGAGTATAAACTGGCATCTTTTGCATACTTGCCAGTAGGGAATACTTCCCCGTTATATTAAAGAGACACAATGAAATGATGTGCAGCCTCAGTTATTTCAAGGTTTTATTGATATGGTGTCATACAGCAGTACAAGTAATAATAATAGTAAAGAGAAAAGCATGTCAACTACATTCAATCCATATGCTTTTGTTGCCATTGCAATTATAATAAACACTACCAAAGAGATTATAATGACTGAACACCCCACTGAACAGAGTCGTATGCATCAAACACATGGTCAGAAGCTGCTGGTGTTTTAAGGCATTTTACGTCCTACAGTATTTGTTCTTTTGTTTTGAATTTGTGACTTACTGATAATTGCTTTCCAGAGAATGTGCATTTAGAAAAGTTTGGCAGTGCTGTAGAAGTGGCATTTTTCTTCTGACATCCATGAAAGCTCTTTTGGTTTACAGTGTAAGGATAAAGGCTTGACATTTGCAACCACGAGTAATCCATCCATTGTTATAGTGTATACTATAAAATGTTGCTTCTGTGGGTTCATAGCTTCTTCTGTTTGACACTATAATTCACACAATTAATGAACCTATGAAATCTAAATGCCCAGCTTTCAGACTTGCTATTCTCACTCAACACATAATTCCAGTTATGATAGGCCACTGTGTAGAGAAATAAACACACTTAGTACAGTACTATCAGTAGGTTTTGTTACCATTCTTAGTGTTAGTGCAGTTTGTCAGGGCATTAATCACCATGACCAGCAGCAAGAGAATAAAGATAGCTGTGTTAGAGTTGGCAGTGCACAAGCAGAGAAAACAAGCTACAAGTCTCCTGTAAGCTACTGAAGGATTTCTAGTGGTGAGGTCACACTACAACAGACGTTTTATTCAGTCACGGCCACAGTTGAAAAGAGAGATTGCGAGGTTTTAAACACATTATGGTATGGCAGGTTTCAGTTAAACTTTGTGAGCTTTGTTAGCATGGCTTTCTTCAGGCTGAGTGACATGGTATCAGTTCTCGGGTTGTGCTTCATGGGGAAATGGTGTTATGCAGCCGATGTGTAAAATTCGTCACAGTCTGATCGCTGGATCATTATGAATCTCATGCATTTGTGCTACAGCATTTATAATTCAGTCTTTAACTGACTTCATAGAAGAGTATTTTCTTACATTAGTTCTATTCCCTATTGTCTCAAATCTAACCTAAAGGTCTAACAAACACACGTCTAATGCAGTCATTAGAAGGTGATGATACATTTAACGTCAAACAACAAAAATGTGTTGAATGAGTAATTTGCTGATGGATTCCGTGCAAGCATGACATCGCATTATACCATGCAAATTATGCCTGAATAATACATTTTCTTCCTTGTCTTAATTCTTAATCTCATTCAAAAAGCTACAGTAATACACTTTTGTTAATGAAACTTTTCCAGGAAGTCAAAAAGGGTCAGTGCTTCACTCCTTCAACCAACCTCACTGTGTTCAAATCCCCTACAATGAAAAGAGAAACTGTGCAAAAATTTGATTTAAGCAGGATATTCACTAAAAAGGCTCAAAGTGTTGGCTCAGCAAGACATTATCATTTATTATTGTTTATATTGTCTGATTTTTATGTAGAATGTGTGCTTCCTTATAAAGAGATATAATTATATTCATATTCTATAAGTGGGGGCATACCCATACCAGCTGATGGGTTTTGGATCTTTTTGCCATACCGTGGAACGTGTTGAGAACAAATCACAGCTTGTGGAAGAAATGCACAACCAGAGTTGTTGTTATTATTATCTACGGTGTGTCAGTACATATTGATTAGTGAGAAATACCAGTAGAATAATGTACTGTGAAAGACCATACTCCTGTAAGAGATGCTACCTAAGTGCTTGATATTGTTTGAAGTTGAGAACAAGAGAGAACAAGAGAGAACAGATGTACTGGGGTTTCGTGTGGTGTGATGGTTCTAATGGCATTATAATGGATTTCCCTTGGGGGAACAGCTGTGGGGGGACAAAGGGGACAAGGACACCAACATAAAACAAACCTGTAGATCCTGCACTCTAATCACATCCAACACACACTAGTTCAGATATGAAAGACAATCTTACTATGCTTTTAGGATGGGGGATGAAGAGAGGTATGGGTTTGCAAGGCAAAGGGAAACTTTAGGGCTCAACACCAGGCTTACAGTTGGCTCTTAGTTTTTCTGATTGGTGGGAATATCATCTTGCTGCTTCTCCATCTTCTTGGTGGTGACAACAGTCTCCTCATAAACTTCGCGCTGGGACACCTTGCCACCGGACTTGTTCTCCTGCTGCTGCTCCTCTATCTTGCCCTCCTTCTTGGAGCTCTTGCCAGAGCTGGTGTAAATGCGGGTCTGGTAGCTGTAGCCCTGCCCCACTCCAGCACTTATGGAGGGACTGGGATAGGTGAGGCCTGTCCCAATGCGGGTCTCCTCTCCCTCCAGTAGTTTCCTGCAGAGATGGTCATAAATTGACAGGTTTTAGGAAAGGACATAATATAATGAGAAAGGCAAATGCTGTTTTCTATTAGATAAGAAGCAAACCTATATGCTGCAATTTCAATATCCAGTGCCATCTTGACATTCAGCAGATCCTGATACTCCCTCAGGTGACGAGCCATCTCGCTCTTAGTGGTCCTCAGCTCATTCTCCAGCTCTACCATGCTTTCCTAAGCAGAACATTAAACACAAAAGTAGGCCAGAATTCAATATTTAAAAAGGTGAAGACAATAGTGTGTGACCACATGTCTTGCAGCAGCCAAACAAAGACCTCTGTCAATCCCATTGTTAACATGCGCAGGGTGTAGTTGGGAATTTGAGTCATTTATTAATAAAACAGGTTGTTTGCCTTCCAGCATTTTTAGTAAGAATCCGAATCAAGTGAGTACTTGTTTTAACCTCATTATTTTACTTATTTAGAGCATTTACGATGGGCGTTGTCAGCTGCAGCTGGGCACGCTCTCCGAGGGGAACTCGTTTCAGCACCACGGACAGAACCCGACAGAAAACGGCTGTCTCGATATTATCATTACTGCAATATTATTACTATAAACTATATATATATAGTAGCCTATTAATTTAAATGAAACTTTTGTGAGACTGATACTTAATATCTGATTTTCATTTCAGTAGAAACGTGCTGATAAGCGGTCAATAAAGTCAAGCAGAATTACCTGATAGTTTCCAATCTCCCCATTGTGTCTATCCTCCATCTCTCGGAGCTGCTTTTCCAGAGACTCGTTGGTTCCTCTCAGACTCTCGATCTCAATGGTCTTGGACTGCAGCTGCCTCCTGAACTCGTTCATTTCCTCCCTGCTGGCCCGGATGGCCTCGTTACTACGGGTAGCCTGCTCAGAAAGATCTGCAAACTTGCTCTTGTACCACTCCTCGGCGGACTGCAGGTTCTTTGAAGCCATGGATTCGTACTGGCTGCGAATCTCTTTGAGGGCGGAGGTGAGATCCGGCTTGGACACCTCCATTTCAACAGACACCTGTGCAGCCTGGATCATATCCGTCAGCTCGGCCACCTCTTCTTCATGCACCTTTCTGAGGAAGTTGATCTCGTCCAGGAGAGATTCCACCTTCTTCTCCAAGTCCAGGCGCACCATGGCAGCATCATCCACATCTTTTTTGAAAGCTTTGAGGGTGGCCTCCGCCTCCTCTCGGGCACGGAACTCCTCTTCGTATTTCCCCCTGAGCTTCTGCAGGTCGTCCTCAATATTATCCCTCTCGATCATCAGCTGGGACTTCTCCCCGTTCAGCTCGTCGAGCTGCGAGCGCAGTTCGCGGATCTCTTGTTGATAGAGCTCTGCCAGCCTAGACGGTTCGGCCTGGCGCTGGCGCAGAGCAATCAACTCCGTCTCCAACACTTTGTTGTGCTGCTCCAAGTTGCGCACTTTCTCGATGAACATTGCAAAGCGGTCATTAAGACCTTGCATTTGTTCCTTTTCATTAGTGCGGATGATTTTAAACTCATTGTTGAGGACGCTACTCTGTGTCAGGTCGAAGGTCTCCAGTGGCATAGGAGAGAAGGAGCGGCCAGACTTTCTGCTGAAAGAGCCCAGGGATGAAACGTTGCTTCGGGACACAGAGGAGGACCGGTATCCTCCGCGAGAGGACACGTTCATCGCCGTGCGCGATGGAGAGGACGCATAACGGGGAGAATCCCCGAAAATCCTCCGGTAGGAAGAGGACGAAAAGACTTCAGATCCGTAGCTCATCTTCGCTTGCGTGGAGACAGAGCAGAGCAGTGGGCGCGTCTCCTTTATATAGGGGGATCGACCCAATCACTAATTAATGCCCGACGGTAACATCCGGACTCAGTTTGTTCCAGATGCGCCCAGTCCGGTGTTTATAAGCAAATCAACAGAAATCACTCCAGTAAAGGTGATTTTCCTTTAGTGAGAATTAGTCTATAATAAATCTGACATCACTCCAGGTGTGCATGCCTGACATTTTTCGTTCAGCAGAGCAGATGGAACTGTCCTTTTTGGCGCAGTGGTGTTGTATCCGTCTCTGACCGCTTGTTTATTTAAAGCAAACAGTTATGAAAATGTAACAAATATTCAGCTTAAGGCATCCTTTAGCAGCAGTTTCCTTTAGTCTATCTTCAGTGTTTCTGTAGTTGAGAAAAATCTCTGAAAACCGAATTCCATCTAGTGCGCTTCAGTCTACAAATTCTCAGTGTTGATTTTTTTTTTATGCACAATGATGACGGTGCAGTTTACTTTCAAACTTTTTTCTTTATCCACACCAGCTGCATGACAGCTAGGTAACATCAGTAGGGTACTCTTCTTCACGACACAATAATGACGTAATCTACAACGCATCTGTATGCGGTTTTCTAATGACATCTATTTAAATATTATAGTGTATACAGTAAATGGATCTGCAGATGTACAAATTAAAAACAATGTGACCTCAGGAGAATCTCTGCTAAGAAACATCAGCAGAACACGCAATGAGAAATTTGCATTTGAAGATGAATATATTGTGATGTAAATGTAAAGCAGACTGCATTTTATGCACGAGATATAATTAGCGCTGCATTTCCAAGAAAATGATTTTAAATACTATCTAGGGTTACTCTGACTGCTTGATGATTATTTGCTCTGTTTGGTGTAGTATAAAAAGTTTGGTCAAACAGCATCCCACTGGCAGGCCTTTGCTGCCCTCTGTTGTCAAAGAGCGTTACATTGCAAGCAAACGTGAATATGTCAAATGCTGGTTAAGTAATGTATTAATTGCCACAGTGACTGTATCCTGCTGTGTTTGATATTTTCTCTTAAATACCTTTTGAACTCTGAATTCTGGTTTATTATTAAGCAGTCCCTGCTTTAGTTATAGTCTGAGTTTTGTTGTTTTGTGTTATTAGTTTATAGTTTCCGGGGTTTTTTTTTGTTGTTTTTGTAACCAAAGAAATGCTTCAGTGCCTGTGCTTTAGTTCTTATTGCTTTTGTATTCTGGTTTTTGCTGGTTTTTGTTGGTGTTTAGAGTTCTTTATATTTGTTTCTGAATTTGAAAGTCATGAATTACAAATGGTCACACCCAGAATCATTAAAACTCTGTGCTCAAACTGTGCTATTTGTCCTAGATTGGTCTTGGTATAATCATACAGAATTACAGTGGTTGGGAGTGGGAGTGGGGTGAGGGCTGACTTTTGAAGTGAAAATACATTTGGTGACATATTTTCTATTGTTCTGACCTATTTCTAAAGCTGTATATATTTTAAAGAAATGTCTGAGGAGCAAATTAGGACCTGCTTGTTCAAAACCAATAGGTTAAACAGACTAACATTATCATATACGTTTCCCCTTTATTTTAGAGTGATATGACAAGGCAATGACAGTTTTCACACTGTGAATATAGATACCACAAATAAAACCACAGTTATCACATCAACCTTAAAAGTAAAGGTCTTATTTATTTCAGACTCAGATGATGTAAATTACTTACCATCACTTTATTGGTACAAAGTTAGGGATACTTAAGAGAAATATTGAGGCAGGCTTTGCCACCTGAATTTAAATTTTGTGCCATCATTCTCCCACTTCACATTTTTTACAGAGGAATGCTGTTATTTCCATATGATATTTTGAAATATAATACATTGAAAATCCCTTATCTTTTATGTAACAGACAGTTTTGCTGGTGATATCTTACTGTAAAAAAAAAAAAAGGTGAAAAAGGTGAAAGCATTGTCATATTTAAGGCCGCAGCGAGCACCCAAATGGACGACGAACTAGAATGAACTAAAAGCGAGTTTTACTGGCTGATATAAAAGGTAAAAAAATAACAAATTCCAAAAGGTGAAGAAAACAGTAATACAAAAAACAAAACACAAGAAGGTAGGAAATGAATCCAAGGGAAATAAGCAGGGTTATGAGGAACATTCACAGACGTGACAAAGAGGAACACAGGACTATCTAATCACTGAGGGTTGACTGAGGAATGACAGACAGTAGAAGAACAAGACACACTTGAATGTGATTAACACAGATGAGAATTAGAAGGGCACTCAGTAAGCACATACCTCAAATTTTCTATGTTCCAATACTACGCTGCAGTAGATTCCACCCAATGTTGTCACACTCCATCATAAATTACATAAAAGACAATTAATTATTAACAGTATATTAGTAGTTTATATCTGAGTACCAAATTGCATCACAAAAGATGCAAAAATTCACTGAGATATGAATTTTAATTTTGCCAATGATGAGAGGTAGGGATTTTTTTAAATTTTGGCGACCTTGACCTTTGACCTTGAAAATGAAAACATGTTGTTGGGGCATGAAGGAATATTTCAACAAAGTTTCATCAATTTTGATTCAAACTTTTTAAGTTATACTGCAAACAAACAAACAAACAAACAAACCACAGGGAAAACAGAACCTCCCGCCACCTACAGTACTGTTTAGGTAAGTGTGGTAAAAATCAGGGAATCAAGGGAAGACAGAGACAGGAAGTAAAATGAACAGAATATGAAAACTGAACTTCAAAGTAAAACAGGAAACAACTAAAAAGCATGTCATGTACAGCTGTGTGGCAGGCAGCATTTGGACCCAGTTCCTGTCTCCCAGGAATAAACTCAAAAACAGCTTTATTGCTGCTAACGCTTAGCAAACCAAACAAAACACGTGCAGAGCAGGGCAGAAGCAGTTTATTTATTGAGCACTTTTCACAGACAAACAGTTACAAAACACTGCACACAGTAAAAAACAAACAAACAAAATAAACACAGGAATTAAGCACTATAGTAGCCAATAAAAAGACACAATCAAACAACATAGAATGAACAGGTAGTTCAAAAATGAATCATAATAACTCAATAAAATTCTCAACTGAAAGCCTGTAAAAAAATAAAAAAAGGTTTTAACTGCTTTTTTAAAAGAATCAGCAGAGTCAACTAAACATAGTTGTAGCGGTAGACTGTTCCACAGCCTTGGTGCCACAAGGCTGTGTTTAGCATAACACAGGAG
>JAVDPK010002204.1:227006-248596 GCA_034780415.1 Cichlasoma orientale
TAAGATGATGGAAGAATAATCGAAACCTTGAAAAGTTTCCTAAGTGACCATTTAATGATCTGATTGTACTGGGAAAAAATGATTAGCCTACTCCTAATCTTTATTAGTCTATGGGTTGAGCCTGAAGGCAGAACAGTGAACTCTGAACGGCAATATTCCAGATATCCAAAGCTGCATTTGTGATATCCAGAATGAGCATTCACATATCTACAGTTCAGTCATTAGCAGTCATAATTATAATATGAGATACCTCAAATGAAAAATAAATTTTAATATTTGTCGCTGTGTAAAACTGTCATATCCCTAACTGGATTATACAATTTTAAATTTCTACATTTACAAATGACTTGTAACAATGCAATTCCAAAAATCCATTGATGTATATGATGGCAGGTAGGTGATGTGCCATTGGCTATCCACCATTTATACACTGCTCATAAAAATTAAAACCACATTAGACCTCAGTGGGGGGGGGGGGGGTCAGGATATCTATACTGATATGGACTGAGTAATGTGTTAGGAATGAAAGGATGGCACATCGTTTGATGATAATGAAAATGATCAACGTACAGAGGTTTGAATTCAACGGCACCCTGAAAATCAAAGGGAAAAAATTATGCGGCAGGCTAGTCCATTTTGCTGAAGTTTCAATGCAGCAATTCAAAATGATTCTCAGAAATTAATATGGCCCCCACATGCTTGTATGTATGCCTGACGATGTTGGGGCATGCTCCCAATGAGACGATGGCTGGTGTTCCGGGGGAGCTCGTCCCAGATCTGGACCAGGGGATCACTGAGCTCCTGGACAGTGTGAGGAACAATCTGGTAGTGTCAGATGGACCGAAACATAATGCCCCAGAGGTGTTCTGTTGGATTTAGGTCAGGCGAGCATGGGGCTCGCCTGACCTAAATGGTATCAATTACTTGTGATCCTGCAGGAACTGCCTGCATGATCTGTTTTTCGTTGCATGTCTGACATGTGATGACAATAAATTGATTCTGATTCTGAACTGCCTGCATGATCTCACCACATGAGGCCGGGCATTGTTGTGCATCAGGGGGAAACCTGCACCAGCATACACTATAGGGTCTGACAATGGGTCCAAGGATTTCATCCCATCCCTTTGTCAGTGACCTCCACCTGTAAAACTATTCCTGTTTTGGGATTGTCTCATTGTTGCCCCTCTAGTGCACCTGTTGTTAATTTCATTAACACTTAAACGGATTAACTTAATCTTATTTGTTCTATTTGGATTTCTGATTGAATTTACTTTCTGAGTATTCTGCTTTTGCTACTTTTAACCTCTTAACACCCACCAGGTTACCTGTGAAGTATCTAGGGTTAGGGATAGGGTTTGAGATGTTAACATCCCCCATTTGCCTGTTGTCCATCCATCCAGTCATCCATTTTCTGCTGCTTGACCATGTCTGGATCAAATAGACAGTAGTCTAAGCAGAGAAGCCCAGACCTCCCTGTCCCTGGCCATCTCTTCAGCTCATCTGGTGGGACACAGAGACATTCCCAAGCTAACTAAGAGATATAATCTCTCCAGCGTATTCTGAGTCTGCCTGGGAACATTCTCCCGTTAGGACATGTCCAGAACACCTCACCTAGGAGATGCCCAGGAGGCATTTGTCCCTTGTAGAGTCTCACAAGCCAAACTAGTCCTGGCTGAGAGGCCAGATGAAGAGCACTTCACAATACCCCTATGAAGAAAACATTATAGGACATGATTACCCTTCCCAGGGTTACCCGAGCCCCACTCTGGAGCCAGGCCAGGGGAAGAGATTTAATGTAGAGTGCCTGGTGAATCATCTCCATGACCAGCCTGACAGAGCGACATGGGCCTGCTCTCGTGTGGGCTAACAGGAAGCACTGTAAAGGTCAAGTGCAATGTGGATTGCGAGGAGGCTCTAGCAATTCTTCTTCTTTTGGATGTTCCTTTTAGGGGTCACCACAGCAGATCATCTGTCTCCATCCTCCTCTGTCACACCAACCCTCTGCAACATTCATAAACCTCCTCTGTGGTCTTATCAGCCAGCTCTCTCCCTTTATCAGTCATAATCCCTATATTTAAAGTCCCTGCTCTCACCTCCACACTCTTGCCTTTTCTTCTATCTCAGTGCCTCTGAACATTCCTTCCCCCTCCTCTTCCTTTGTCTTTGGCCAACAGTTGCACAGTTTCCACCACCACCCTGTTGGTCAACAGCACCAGAGGTGGTCATTGTTAAACCATGCCCTGGTCCGGTATAGAAATATCATTCTTGATGATATGCATGTTTGATTTGGCAAATATTTTGCACCAGATGCACTTCCTGACACAACTTTCCCCATTTATATGGGCTTGGGACAAGCAGTAGGAGTACAGCGCACTGGCTTGTGGCCCACGGCTAAGTTGGTGGCTCTGGAGGCCCTGGTGATTCAATCCCTGGTTACTGAAACTAGCTCATGGGATATGAATTTTGCATCCTTGTAAAAACCCAAATGATAAATGTTTTCACAAAAAAAAGTAAAAATTGTAATGTCAACATCTGGAATTCCATTTGCGAGGTTAATGTCTTATAATTTCTGAAAATTTGCCCATTTAGAATGTTTCCAAAACAAAAACCAACCCTAATCCTAGAAGCATTGCACTTGACCTGGTGGAAATTCAGACTTTAACATCGCCCAGATTATCACCAAAATTTTGAGGGGTTAGGGGTTGAGTTAGGACATGTCCAGAAAAAAGGTAAAACCCCCTTTTTTTAAATCAACTTTTTAACCTATCTGGCACACTCAATATATAAATTGTTAGATAAAAATACATATGAGACTTGTTTAGCATTTCGCTAAAATCTAAACTTATTGTTATTGTCGTTGTTGTTGTTGCAAAGTGTAGCCTAATTCAAGCGGGGTCACGTGTTTGTGCCAAGGCGCTCCAAGGGTCCCGCCCCTCTGTGATAGACAGGAATTAACGCCGCCCTCTGAATGTCTCACAACAACAGCTGGCAACACACAGAGAGAGACAGCGGGGAGCAGGAAGGCCACGGACAGCTATTAGATACCTGACTTTGCAGAGACTTTACCCGTCACCGCTTCACCTGCAGTTTTCTGTCAGAAAATACACTTTTTCCGGCGACTTGCACGCAGCTCAAGGCGCATGCTCAGACTAACCGACGGCGCATTTGTTTTATTCAGGAACTCGGAGGTGAGTACAGTAATGCCAGCCGCAGCTGAACACAGTGAAATCTACTCCTATAGTTTGAGGCTTTTGTTTTTGTGTCAAAGCCAGCTAACGCGTTAGCTGTGCCTGGACCACCTCTGGCTGCCCTTCGCATCAATGTCAGATAAAGAAGAGCCGGACGGAGGCGGTTTGAGCGCAGTGTTAGCTAGCCTCGCAGTCCGGTGGAAAATAGCGTTCGTTAACCCCGCGAACAAGGTGTTCCCTGGTGCTAGCTTGTTGAGATACTTTTACAGTAGCTTGAGATAATCCGAGTATTCACCCTTCCTTTCTCTGACTGCGGAGTTAAAGATAGTGCTGAGACATGAATGCCACAGTGAAAGCTTTACGCGCTGTGTAGTTGCAACACTCGTCGATCTACTCTCGCTTTCCAAGACTGTGCAGAGGAAACAAAGCCTGCTCTAAGTTGTTTGCTTTTCAGCTGCTGTTTGCAGTAAAGTTATGCAGGTTTTTCGTAATGCTTAGTTGCGCATCTTGGCAAGCCAGAGCTTCCTTTTGACCCCACAGGACCCGTTTCACAGCACGGGCAATAAAGGCATTTGCTGAAAAAGGAGAAAAAAAGTAAACATGACTGAAAAGTCATCTACCAAATATTTTAATATTTGTAGATAATCACGAACAGTTAAAATCAGATTTTAAAAAAATGAACTGAAGCCACTGTTTAGCCTTGTGAAGCTGCACAGTGATTGCAGCGGTTTTTGATGTTTGTGGCCCTGTTGACAGTTCTCCTTTGCCTCAGCATGTGAGTCTCATTTGCTTTTGTGCTGGCACTAAGAACAAGAAAGCTGATCTCTGCCCTTCCTTCCTGCAGCCCCTCCAGCGACAGAAGGGGAATGACGGAGTGTCAGCATGAGAGAGGGGGAAAAAAAAAAATACAACACTAGCCTTTAAAGCTAAAAGACAAGGCCAGAGACTAGGCTTGCATTCCACTGGAGCATAAATTCACAAGACTTCCCATAAGTTTTTTTTTCTTAGGCCTCTCTTTTTTTTAGGTCTCAGCTTTTTTGTTTCTGACCTGATGCAATAACCCAATAAGGACATAGTCATATTCTGCCTCATGTTAAACTTTACATTTATTTTATCTCTTCTTTAAATCTGGCCTGAATTTTGACATACAGTAGGTCCTCGCCCTCCACTCATTTACTGTGTAATCTAATTCCAGTTTGATAATTATACAGGAAACTCTCTAATTAGGTGATGATTACCAAACTGTCAGGAAATTTTGTGTGGCTCCTTCCAAGTTTTAAATGGCTCAGTTTCTACAAGTTGGGGCTTGATGAGGTCATCCAGATAATCCTGTTTCTAAAGTCTAAAGTACAAAGTGTGATTGAATTACACTTCTATTCAACACTGAATTTGCTATCTCTAATGTTTTATGCCTTTTTGTTCTTGAATGAATATTTAAATTCAGTGACTTAAATGACGCCCCTCCATGTGTCTTTGTTCCCTTCTGTCCAGACACTGAAAGGTTATAAAGATGACCACTTCATGGAGTGACAGACTTCAGAACTATGCAGACTTGCCTGCCAACATGGACGGCCTGGCAATGAAGAAATACAGGAGGGAACCCTACCACAGGTATGAAACATCTGCAAGGGACACACTGGCATTTTACAGCGTAAATTAAACAGACAGACTGGGACTGCTGTGGAAAAAATTAGTAAAACCCTCGGACTTTTGATTGTAAGAATACAAATTAAAGTAGATGAATGATGGTGTTCAGAAAGATCTGGCATTTGTAATATGGGACTGCCTCAACAAAAACTTAATAAGGATTAACATGGTTCATAATTCAGGTTTCATCCAGCGGTTAAACCTGCACGTAATAATAAAAGGTTCTGTACATCTAGTCTGCAATTTGACTTATTGGAAACTAATAATATACATCTTCTGTTTGTTAATACAATGAATAGTGAGTGAATTGCATAGTTATGTACAGAACCGGAATGCAGGGCTGCTTTATGATGCAGACACTGGAAAACTAAAGAAACTGCCATTATTTTCCCAACTCGGCTAGCTTTTATTTGGCTTTCGTTTTAGATTTTATTACAGTTTTGTCACCACCAAGTAGTCAGAGAAATTGAGTTTAATTTCCTTGTTTCATTGTAGTTATTTTTTCTTTTAAGAACAAAACAGTTATATTAAGTTTTCGTTTGTTTTGGGTTTTTTGTATTTGTATTATAGTTAGCAAATTGTTTTACACCTACAGTAGGGTTTATTTAATGGGGTTGTGTCAGGTGGGTGTTTGATTGCCCAACAGTTTGTGACAGTAACTTGTTACTGGTTATTTCACTGACATAAAACATATCAAATATATTTAAAAACATACTAAAGTGCAACAGTGTCTTTTTTTTTTTTTTTTTGATTTTTCATTGTGTATCACTTTCTTATTGTCATTATTACAGAGAGACTATTAGGTGATTATGTCAGTATATCTTTTACTTTAACACAAGTGTCTGAACACTATGAAAGGTTTCTCCTCTTGTTGTACTTTTTTGTTATTTTGCTGCTGTGTTTTCCAGTTTAAATGCTGTCTTATTTTACTTGTAGCCTGTCATTAATTGATGTTCAACATGTACCAGGCTATGCCATTTTCTCACTTTGGGACATGAAGCAGGTTGTGCTGGTTTAGATGTCACACAGAACTGATTGTGACTTGGGTGCGGTTGTTCTAGCTGTCATATAAAATTTCTCACTCCTGAAACATCAGCAGACTGATAAGATCGGGGGGATGAATGAGCCAAATCCCGTTTACTCAGCATATTAATCAGTAGTATGCTGTAGTTGATTTTTGTTAAGAGAGTTTATGGCTTTTTGACTTGACAGTAAGTATCTTTATTGACCATTGATAGTATATTGATATATCTTTTCATTTATAAATATCCTTGTTCCTGTACCAACTGATAGGAAACTCCCTGCAGTCATACTGGTTAAACCACTAACATAATCAGGGCTCATTCCCTGTCGGAGCAATAAAATGAGCGTTTCTATTCTATGTTAAACTCTAAGTTGTGTTTATAATGGGTACTGCTTTTATTTCATGCTATTATATAATATGCAGTGCTCACAGGTTTTATGAAAGCATCACTCGTGTGTTAGCTCTGCTTGTGCTGCAGGGGCATAAATCAACCAGTTCATGAATTCCCCCTTCCGTTGCCAACATATGAGCAGTTACATGTTAAGTGCAAAATGAAAGTGCAAAGGTGCTCATTGAAACAATGTGACAGAAATTCATGTTCAGTGAAATCATGGCTGATTTAAGTGTGACCTTTTGTTTATCTTACAGACGCACAAAGGCCTTTCCAACAAAGTAAGAGCTCAGTCGAAACAGTGCAGCCTGTGTATATCACATTGCAGGGAGCTGATGGCTCTGTCCAGTGCAGATAAGCTTTCGAGTCACTGTCTACATGAGATTAGAGCGCAGTGGAAAAAATCTGGCAGATTGTTCTTCAGCTGCGCTCAGATGGAGTAAAAGTTATTAAGAGATTCACTTGTAGGTGCGGTGTGGCTATTTGAAGAAATACTGATGTCAGCAGGACCAAAGTTGAGGCTGACTACAGTAATCAAGTCACTGCCGTCCAATGTCAATCTGGATGAACTTAGGAGGGGCACAAGTTATCATTTATGGTTGGTCCTTTACTACCCCTCCCACAGGCATCCAGCAAGTGCTTGCATCAAAATGCCACAGGCACATCAGAAATAGAAAAGATTTAAACATTAAATCCCTTGTTCCAAAAGGCTAATACCCACTCATCCCTCAGAAATGTTGACCGTATTTGTTTCGGTCAACCAGGAGTACATCTTCTTTTGATATACAACATTTCAGGAAACCAAATTAAGGCCAGAATAGGCTAAATTTTTATTAGCAACTGAATACCTACCTATATAAAGATGATCAAATACATTTAGATATTTTGATATTTAAATAGTTTTCAAGTTTAAATGTTTGTAATCTGAATTTGTTAATCACCATTGTTTTATAGGTGATCAATATGATATTCAGTAGCACTTCACGTCTACAAAGTGGATTAATTTGTAGTACATTTTTTGTATTAAATAACTGAGAGTCACCCAGGAAAGTAAAAAGTAAACATTTTCTCATAGTCACTGCTGAAAATGTTTTATATTTTTAGTATAAAAGTGACAAAACCAGCATCTTTTAAATAAAGAACACACCAGGTTTTACGAGAAAAAAAAAAATCTCTCTTTATTCTGCAATAGTAAATTTTGGGTTTTGAACTATTAGTTGGGCGTAGCGACATTTGGAGAGGTCATTTTCAGTTGAAAATTGTAACTGCGACTTGTTACAGCCCCAGTAATAAAGAAAATAAGCGGTAGCGTTCATATTTAACTTGATGTGAGTAATGGAAGCAGCTGTGGCTTGGGGCTCTCGCTTGCTTGATTCTACCTGACTTGTGATTGTTCTAGATGTCTTTGAGGGCCCACAAACATCACGCTGCACAACAACCCTGACTGACAGCACACAACAACAGAGAATGACGCGGAATGGCCACAATCATTTTTGCAACAAGTCAGAAAAATTCTGAATGGCAAGAAAGCAAAGAGAGAGAGGGAGGGGGGGGCTTTGTTTGTGAGCCAGTGCTGCCCTGTGTTGCTGGAGCAGGTCAGACCACCGTAGAGTCAAACTGAGGTTTAATTTCACGCAGAATGCATTGCCAGTCGTGCCGCGGACTTTGCTCCAAATGGGAACTTGTTCACTATGGATCTGCTGCCAGGTATTTCACAACTGATTTAGACACTAGTGAAGATAAATAGGCCATTGTCACACAAAAGTGACAAGATTAGGTGTCTTGCTCAGCTTTGCACTCGCGTATCAGTTAATCTTGTTTTTAATTTTGTGTGTCATTCTTGATGTTCCTGTAGCTGGTATACATCTAATTTCTTTTAGGATTACATACTAACTTGTATAGAGATTCAGCTATTTCACAGCTGTAGATGATATGTAGGTCTGTGCTAGCTGTGTGACTGTATTTTCTGTATCTATGAAGCTATGTAAACACTGGTTTAAATCGTGGCCACTTTATATTACAGCATTTTAAGATATTATCAGGACTGATAATGCCTATCATTTTCTCTTCTCTTACTTTTAAAGAACATGCCAGCAAGTAGATGTCCTAAAATATGCCTCTCTAGAGAAACAAGCAACTTGTTGTGAATATGTAGAAAGTCATCCTGGCATGATATTTAGGTATTATAACAAGAAAATACAGACAGACAAAGGGGTTTTGGATTTTAATGGATGTTTAAATTAGTTCATTATTTGTTACACATTGCTCTTTTACAAGGTGTGGTTCTCTGAAATGACTCCGTAAGCTCTTCTTAAGTACTTGTCATAAGCTGCATGTTGGCTTTGTCAGGCTGTTGTTCTCTGTGCCTAACAGATTAACCTGGCTCTCTTCCTTTGATGGCTGGTCTTTAGTAATTGCTCAGACTTTACAAAACCAACTACACTGTAGTAGTTGAAGAAGAAGTAGTAGTAGTAGATTCATGGATTTTCCTGACTCAGGATTGGACACTGACTAAACAGTAAACAGAATTAGTCCATGGTAGAGCTTACACAATATCATACTTTTTCACTTTGATTTATGCGGGCAAAATAATTTGGAATAATAACACAGGAATATAGCTATCAGTCCAATTCATCTATATTGTTGTTTATTTTTTCTTTTTTTGAGGGGGGGGGGGGACAAATTCAAAATACAAGTGCATAGAGGTGACACCAGATTCTGTAACCATAACTGTACAAAGTAATGCAAAAAGAGGAGTTATACAATTATTATTATTATTTTTTTTTAAATGTGCTTTATTCACTTTTCGTTATTTCATTTTCAGGTATCACAGTGATTGTGACACCCCAGGCACTGAGTCTATTGTGCCTTACTTGACGGAAATCAATGCATTTCCTTCTTCTTTTTTCACCATTTAGTAATCAGCTATGTCAGCAGCATGAGTAAATGAAATTCCAACTAACCCGAAGGTTAAAAGATACATTTTTGATAGTGTTGGTGATTTTCTTTTGCTCTGGCTAAACTCTTGAGTTTGATATCAATGATGCAACATGGTTACATGTGTTCTGCAATCTTTTTCTGACACAGTTTTTATGCTGACCCCAGCCAAAACCAATTTTAACACCACTAACTGTAAAAGAAACTGGCATAAGTTAATCCTTGAGGAGCACAAAATGTCAGCTGATGGTATGACATTGTGTCACGATGTCTTAAATCATCCTATAAATGCACATTTTGACAGAATTAGAAAGTTGTAATTGCGTTATATGTATATGTGTAATTTTTCTGTTAAAGAGGGATAACGTTTATTTTCACTTGTGACAATTCAACAGGTCTGCTATAAGTGACAATTTGTTGTTGATGATTGCATTGCAACTAAAACTTACTAAAATCTCTTCCTCCAGAATCTTTGTCAACAGAAGCTTGGCAATGGAGAAGATTAAGTGCTTTGGCTTTGATATGGATTACACTTTAGCAGGTAAGCTGAATACACATTGATCAAACAAACAAACAGTGATAATCAGATCAGAGTTTGGATAATCAATTAACCAATGAAGTCAGTAACCAGAGGACAAAAACTACATATTTGATAGTCAAACATGTAGTCATGTGAAAAGAGTTTTCACATGACTTAGTTTATACAGAACTGCATAAGTGTTTCCATAGGAATTAAGAGGGTAAGTAGCAGCCAGGTGCTGTTAATCAAATGCATTTGATAAATTGATCATCAGTGACCACCTCTATACAAGCAGATGTTTTGGTATTTAACTGGTATGGACCATTCAGGTGTGTGTTAATACAATGGCACAGTTTCCCCAGGAGTGCACCATATAAATTCACCCCAATTTCAGACCATGCAATTTGTAAACAACCCAAGAGCTAAATCTCAGACTCTACAGGCCTCAGTTAGGATTTTAAATTTGCAAGTTCAGGACAGTACAGTTAGAAAGAGACTGAACAAGTATGGCTTATTTAGATGGGCTGCCAGGAGGAAGCATCTTCTCACTAATAAGAACATGGCAGCACAGCTTAGGTTTGTAAAGCTGCATCTGAACAAACCACACGACTCCTGGAACAGTGTCCTTTGGACAGATGAGACCAAAGTGGTGCTGTTTGGCCATAATGCACAGTGCCACCTTTTGGAGAAGACCAAGCACAGCATATCAGCACAAACACCTCATACCAACTGTGAAGAATGGTGGTGGAGGGGTGATGATTTGGGCTTGTTTTGCAGCCACAGGGCCTGGCCCCTGTACTACAACATACCCAGGGTATCTTTCCGTTATCTGAAGTCACTTACCCTAACACTGGCGATCAGGATAAGCGGCCACTCGAAGCTGGTTATCGACTCACTTAGTTAACCCAGGGTTTCCCCTGCACGTTCACATGGCAGCATCTGAACAATCAAAAAGGGGCGTTTCGCGGGTCCTGTGACTTCTTCCACAGAAAATTATCCAGATGAGTCCCACCCACGTTATCAAATGGTGACTAAAAATCTATAGGAAAACAGTCATGTTTTAATTTTAGTTTAATTTATACCAATAAAATGCAACACTGTTGTAAAAAGGACAAGAGATTAATGCTGCAGCAAATCATTAGTCTGGTGATTTAGCGCACAGAGTGGTAAAATAAACATTTTAATTCCAGTTAATTCTCAGTGCTGCTGTTTATTTGCTGTGCTGCGGTGATGTCCACACATTAGAGCTCTGAAACTTTAGGCTGCGTCCATTTAAACACTAGAGTTTACTGTCCCACAGCCCAATAAATGAGACGTGGAAATCGCTTTAGTTTGTCTGCAGATCAAAGTGAAATTAATTTTATTGATTGAACAGAATTTCTTGGTGTGTGTTCTGTGTTCTAGTAGCTGCACTTCCAGCTGTGTAAAAGAGACTCAACAGCAGATTAGAATCAAGTATAACAACATTTTATACATTTTCTAAATCACCAAATTAATACATGCACATTTGTGTGACAATGCAACGCGCAGTTTGTGCTTCATTCAGTGGTTTTGGTAAGGTGCGGCTTAACAAATCCCCCATCTGAAAATCTATATTAAGCTTAAAACATGCTGTAAATGAAAGTATCAGTCTTGGTGCTGTTCAAGGATTTGACAGTAAATATTAAATATAAAAACAGAATTCAAAGTCTATGTTCAAATTTGATGTGAGGTCCGCAAAGTGCAGCGTAGGTGTCATGTTTTAGGATCATATAGTAAACACTTAGAGAACAGTAAAATTGTTATAAAATTGTTTGTTAACAAACAGAAAGAAAATCAAGGAATAAAGTTGTAAGAATCTGTATTTATTACTGATGCTCATCAGGGAAACGCAAAGACTTTAGATGCTAGTGAAAAACTTTAGACCCTCCTACCGCAGAGGTCCGAGAGATCTTCCAGGAAGGGTGAAACTATTTTCTGGAGAATTGATTGTCAGTAGGCAGTGATTTCATATTTGTTGATCTCTAATATAGAACCTAACCTGCTCCGGAGCAGTGTAGGCCTACATCATAAGTTACCATGGAGATTTACGCTGGTAAGACGTAAACCACCTTCGTAGTACAGAAAACCCATAAATAACTCTGAAGTTACCCGGATAAGCCAAAATCCTGCTTTGTAGCATAGGTCTCTGGTCACCTTGCAGTCATTGAGTTGACCATGAACTCCTCTGTATACCCAAGTATTCTAGAGTCAAATGTGAGGCCATCTGTCTGACAGATAAAGCTTGGACGAAAGTGGGTCATGCAACAGAACAATGTTTCCTAGCACTCTAGTAAATCTATAACAGAATGGCTGAAAAGATGCAGATAGCCCCTATTGAAATGCAGTGGCAGGAGAGCTGTGCATAACTGAATGTTAACAAATCTCAATGAACTGAAGCAACAGTGTAAAGAAGAGTGGGCCAAAATCTATTGGCAATGATGTGAGAAACTGATACAATCGTATAGAAAACTGCTGTCTCAAGTTAATGCTGCTAAAGGTGGTTCTACAAGCTGCTGTATCATGGAGTGTACTTAGTTTTTTACAGGAATGCATAGAGTCCTGTGAAAATATATTTTTTCACATGACTGTGATCTCTTTTTTTAGAATTATTATTTGCACTTTTAAAATATTTTTAATTGTATGTCTGTTTGTTTGTTTTTTTAAACTTCTGACTGACAATTTTTGAGAGAGTAATTTAATGAGGTTTTTAGATTCAAAAGACAATTGATGTACTCATTGATATTTATTACTTGTCACTTTTAGAGTTTTGGTATACAGGCCAAGTTGGCCGGAGTGTTGCATACCAGCTCCTCAGTTTATGTGGCTCGTCTGTGCTGTCATCAATAATGCAGACTTGTCAAAATGACCGCGTGTGTCTTGATAAATGTTATGTAATGAATCTATAAAAGTATCTTGAAATGTGGCATTGATTGAAAGGGAAACCAAACCTTTTCTGTCAAGTTAAATTTAGATTTTGTGAGTATATTTATTTTTATAACTTAAGAAGCTGAAAAAAAGTCCTTGGCTGTTAAATCTGCTGTGACCTCATGTTTGGTGTAGATGTTAAAGTCTACAGTATCCCCTTCTTTTCAGCTCTATATTTGGACACCCTACCATTGCCCCTGAACCACAGCTTGTTGTCTACAAAATATTATTCAGGTCAATGCCGGTAACACACTGAGCACGCCATAACACTAGGATAACAAAATGCTAAGCCAGCAGTAACTCCCTTTAACACAAAGTTAATTGCATATGTTCTTTATCCTACTGGCCAGCAACTGGGCCAAAAATATCCTGATTTTTCATGCCACTTTGTTCTGTGACTCAGCTCCAGTTTTCAGTCTCTACACATCTAAAAATAAATCCTCCCTGACTTTGAAAAGCAGGTCACGTTTGTTTGTTGAGTTCAGCGATGACGGCTCCCCTGAGAACAGGAGTCACTTGTAGTTCTTCTGTGGCTCTGTACCCCTATCACCGTTCAGGGTGCAAGAGATTTTACAGACTCTCAGCTGTTGACATGACTCTCTTTATGGGAACTCATAACCAAGTGTTAATGTTTGCTGGACGCGTGGCTATCGTGTATCTTTGGAGAGTGTTCAGATTTTGACCGCTTCATCAGATTGACTGTAACTAACCACACACAACACCAGATGTGCAACATATCTTAAATATGTATCTTTCAAATATTATGTTTTTCTTAGGACTTATTTTTTGTGCACACAAACTTTATGAAGAAAGAAAAAGTAGAAAGAGGATTATAAAAATAGAGATGTAAAAGCGAAACATTTATTTTAATAATCACTGTGTAAACTCAATATCTGCCAGCAATTTTCAGTTATCTTAATAATGAAAACACTGATTAAAGTTAAGAAAGAATGAAGAACATAAACATCAGTTGTTATCAGTCATCTCCTCTGTCTTCTGCTGCTGATGTGGAGCCACTGCCTGCAGTTGTTGCTCCTAGACGGGTGGGGGTGGCTGCTGTCTCAGCTTGTAGATAAGTTGGCAATAATTTGCAAGATCTGAAGATAGTTGCTATTTTAAGCTAGCCGTTAGGCTGCCTACAGACAGCTTAAGTTTTATTTTATTCTTAAATATTTACGTTAGCTTAACAAGCGCACTGTGAACATATGAACAGTGGATGGGAGGAGTTGTCAGCATGACTAAAGTGATATTTTTCACTGGGTTCACTGCCTGTGGTGTGGCGTGCCTCTTTGCTGTCTGCTGAGTGTTTCAGACAGGAGTTTGCAGCTCAAACAAAATGCAACAGAGAAAACTGAGAGTATTTTTATTTATTTTTTTGTTCCTTTGGCTCAGGAATTTTGAAAACAACAAAACAATGGTTGTTGGGGAAAATCCTGAAATGAATCTAATGTATGCAAAAACTAATTTAATGATTTTTGCTCATCTTCAGGGATCGTGTGAGGTATTGGATTTCGTTTTTGATCGAGTCCTTGAAGAGTTACTGTCAACTGTTGTCAGTCATCTCATTGTAGCTTAGCATATATCAGACTGTGCAAAGACTACTAATGCTCTAATGCATTAAGTGTGCTCAGTATATATGGCAATTCTGCATACTGAAATTTAAACTAAAGATAACCGTCATGTTATACAAAAGTTAAGAAAAGTTACCTTCATCTTTCCTTTGGTAAATGATTGTGACAGAAGCATGAAATGCACCGTTAAGCTATCCGTTAGAAGCTCATAAAGAACACATCGTATGTAACAAAAAAAAACCCGGTCAAGTCTGTAAAGTGAACACTGTTAAGAAAATACAGTACAAAAACTATTAATGTGCCTTTAAAGCCCTTGCCACCTTGGTTTCCAGCATAAACCATTTTTCTATACCCCTAAATATTAATGACAAAAGAAGCAACACTGATCAGCTTCCGATCAGCAAAAGCCAAAGGGCTGCAGTCTGATCAGATCTCACTGTGCCAGCAACAGGGGAATTCCATTGTAATTCAGATGTTGAGAAATTATGATTGGTCTTTGAAGACTTCAACATCACTTGTTGCCAGCTTCGCGCCTGCTGTCACCTTCAAACCACTGAGAGGAGCACAGTGAAAAGCACAGAGACATCTCATGTAAAATAAACAAAGCAATTAAAATTTTATCAGAGTATTTTGTGTTCGTAGGATTGTCCATATCTCTTAGAATAAAGCAGATCAAGAAAAATTTGGTGGAAGGCTTTTTTATATCAACATATAAGTATTTCAGATTATTGTAGATAATCTGTTGATGTATTGTCATCATAGATCAATGTAATGATGTACAGTGTGAGTAAGACAATAATTATGACTTGGTTTATGATAGTTTAATGACATAGCATCTATTGATATAGTGTTACAGGAATTAATTATCTATGGTGCTTGCTTGTATTGTTCAGCAATATGAATAGGTCATGTTTTTGTTCACCCTGTTTCGTTTTGCCCAACATGAGGATAAGTAGAGGTGAAAAGTTTGTATCATATTGTAAATCTTTAGTGCAAACAAATTGCAAATATCATACATTTTGTAAAATTTTGTAAGACTTTGCAAACAAAACCAGCATTGGTTGAGACAACATTGCTTCATCTGTTCTTCTGCTCTTAAAGGGAACACACAATACCCTGCAGAAAGTTGCTCAAACACAGTTTTTAGGTCCAAATTGCATCAAGAGATACGGACAGGTTTGTCCTAGTTTTCCCACAGACTTTTGGCTGGAATGTGGGTCCCCGAAGGCTATGTTTAAGCTTTCTCATTTTTCCACAATATGCTTCATAGTGCTGTAAATTCATGGAAAAAGGCCTACATTTGCCCTTTATTGACTACAGATATATTAAGACCGTTAAATTACAGCTGTGTGAAATTGTTCTCCCTGTATGAGACACTATCTGATTTGGAGATGAGGGTCTATTAGTAGAAGGGGTTGCTGGTGGTTGTTTACCTTGTATGCGAGGGGTCTACATTACATGTAGGCCTGGAGTGATCTGTCCTCCATACTCTGGAGAAATACGTCGCTGCTCAGCAATTGGAGCAGTGGGAGTATAATTATCTGGCAACAATTCCCATCGCGGAGCCAACGGATCTCCGAAGCTCCCACCACAGTGGGGGAGAGAGTCAAGGGCACAGCAAGCAACAATAACACAACTTCCTGTTTACACAAAAATGCAGTAAATATGAGCTTTCTCAGATGCCTCATTTATGCAGCTTTATGTGGAAAAACAGTCTTGGGTGTGGCCTTCATGAAAAACAGTTCTACAAATCACTTTACTGAGAAAAACATCTGGAGTGTCGTTATTATGGGAGGTTTTTTTTTTCCAAATTGCTGAAAAGTAAAATAGTTTTAGACTTTTACAAAACAAACAAAAGATATTTGCATTATCTGATTCACCTGCACCCACAGATCGGTTAAGTGATGATGCTCATTATTTCTTAAGATATGTAGATATTTTTGTAAACATAAATAATACAGAAGTACATGATGGTTTGAAGACATGATTTAAAGGGCTTAAAATATGAAATACCTAACAGTGGCTGTCTCCAAACTTAACTTTGACTGGAACACTTAGTGGTTTTTGATTTGATTTTGATTAAATTTGTATAGTTTAGTGTTTTAGCTGTGCCAAAGGCTTGAAAATAGTTCAGTATAATTATTATATATTGTTATACAGTTTCCTGATTCTGCCTCCCAGCCTGATGTCCTCATTATGAGATATGATTTGTTCTGTTTGATATGAGGGGCGGAACTAATTTCCAAAAGACAACATGTAGGAAGACCCTCCCAGTGACCTAAAAAGAGAGGGTGACAGAGGAAACGGCTCTTAAAGTAGGCTTCTTTGTAGCACCTCAGAGCTTCATGAGGAATATTACAAGTGAGCGACGAGGAGGGGGAAAGGCAGTTATGTGGGTGTACGCTACTGCTCTGGGCAGAGGGCCCAAACCCTGTTTACTGGGAGATCATGGCAGGGGGTGAACTGCAAACGGTTACGTGACTATAATGCAGGAACAGCCTCATGCTTACTGAGTAAGGGTGTCAACAAAAGAACAGAGCTTTACTCAACCCAGGCTTTTCCTGTACTTCTCAGCATACTCATTACCCGTCTGTATAACCCAGAATTAGACACTTGTGCATGCACACACTTATTGCAGAGTAGGACACAGATGTTTTCCTGCTTGACCTACAATGCCTTTCTCTCCAACTAACCCTCCTCTAAGTATCATCAGCCAATATTTCTTCCACTTGAGGGGCCTTCCACCACCCCACTGGGAGTATAGAACGCAGGCAATAACACCAGTGCATTCTCTGTTTTGTATTTATAACATCTGACATATTCTTTTCCCCCTGTCAGAAAGCATTTTAATCCTCTGCCAGTCTTTTCTTAGCCTAGCATCACTCTATGTTTTTATTTCCAGAGCCCACTCCGGTCTCACTTTTAGGTTGGCCTGGGGTAAATATCTGCCATTGGCAGTGACAGGGTAGGGGGCTTGTCAGCCTCAGTTGGGCTCATTAAAGCCACTGCTGAAAGTCAAGTGATTTTTCATTTACATGCCTGATCCTCTTTCATTGTGGATTTGCGTGCAGAACATCCCGGCCCATGCTGGTAGCCAGGAGAGAGAAGGCCATTGGGTGTGAGGGGAGGTTCCAGTAGAGTGAAAACATGTTGTTGTCAAAATACCGAGACAAGATGTTCTCAGATGGATAATGTAGCCTTGGAAAACTCAAATGTATTTGTTTTGTAACTTGAGTGAGCGCAACAAAATGCATATCACCTCATTGTTTGCTGTTGAATCACCCCACAGGCCATGCGCCTGGGATTTATGAATGCAGCATTGTTTGTATAAATTTGAGTCAAGTTTTCAGATAGATACCAGTTCAGTAGAGAATAACTGTAAGTATTAACCCACTAACACCAGGCGATCGCAGCCTATTCACTTGTTACCTGCCCTTACCTGCAGTGAACAGCTGGCTAACACCGAGCGTGTCACTGCTGAGACGTCAGATCAAATGTACTTTGAATGACCTTAATTATGCGACCATTTGTCCTATTGGAAAAATTCAAACGGTTTCTGAAAGCTGAGAAATTGCACGTCACACACAATATAGGGCTATTAGGGTAATTGTTGCTGCAAGTCGGTGAACGGTGGGGCATGTGAAGTACGCTCTGTTGTCGACCACAGGTTCGGTATTAAAGGGTTAAAGTAGTTCTCATACACAAGGAAAGTAAATGAGTCGTTAAGGACTCATTTGATCTTTTCTGGAAAGGTTTCCAAAGATCTGATTAAAAATCTGCTATATTTCTAACTGGTAATTTGATTGTGTGTGTATTCACTTCTGTAATGTTAAATACTTTCATGCAACATTTCACAGCTTCTGAAGTGCCAGCAGGATATTTGACATAAATCTGCACCATGTGTGCTCTGATTTTGTGCGACTGGCATTATTTACTAAACTATTGTGTGTGTGTGTGGGTGTGTTTCCTTTGTAGTGTATAAGTCACCTGAGTACGAATCATTAGGCTTTGAGCTGACAGTGGAGCGGCTGGTGTCCATCGGTTACCCCCAGGAGCTCCTGAGCTTCGTCTACGACCCATCATTTCCCACCAGGTCAGACCAATCACGTCTCTGCACAGACATCACGATGCTGATCATGCCCATCAGATTATCAGCCAACCGCAGTTTCTTTTGCGTAATCGCTAAACTTTGTGGTCCAGTTAACCTTTTAGTTGGGATATCTATTTCAAGGAATAGGGTGAAAAACCTCATCATCTGTTCAAAGTTCAGTGTCACTGTATTTATTTTGTAGTAAAAAGATAACAAATGTTATCATAGCTCAAGTGATAGGAGTTGAAGTGCCAGTTATTACAATTGCTAGAAAGTTAGAAAGGTTATTTTACTCCTGTATTGCTGACTGTGCAATCATTGCTTTGCTCCTACTTTCAGGGGCCTTGTGTTTGATACCATGTATGGAAACTTGCTGAAGGTTGATGCTTATGGCAATATCCTGGTCTGTGTCCATGGATTCAACTTCCTTCGAGGGTGAGCATTTCCACCATTCTCTCTCAAAAACGCACAGAATTTCTTAAGCAAGCATAAGAAATAAGACGAAATGTTCTTATTGTTTTTCCAGCCCGGAGATCCGCGAACGGTACCCCAACAAGTTTATCCAGAGAGATGATACGGAGCGTTTCTATATCCTCAACACTCTCTTCAATCTGCCAGGTAAGTCCAACTTTATTGTAGCCTTTTCAACAACACATTTGATATGAAATTTGTCTTGGTGTGCTTACATACAACACAAGAAACATCTAACACACAAAATACAAGTGCATGCAACAGATCAACCCATAAAAGTAGTGCAGTGTATCAGTGTACCTGTCTTTAAAGTGCTTTTTAGTTCAACAAGGTACAGTCCAGATTGCAGAAGGCACCGGTCCATAGTGCACAATACATATGTATAAGTTTCAGTGCATAATATAATCAGATTCTATGATCACAACCTGATGTAGGTAAACTGAATTAACAAGAGGTTCAGTGCAAATGTAAGTGCCTAATATCTTGGCGGTAGGTACTATCCCTACAGATGTTCTGCTAGTAATACTCCAGCATCTTTTGCCCAATGGGAGAAGATTAAACAGGTCATGTGCACGGTTGGATGGGTCAGTGATGATGCTTCTAGCCTTGCTGGTGATTCTGATGGCATAGTGTGAAGCTATGAAAGGCAGACAGTAACCCGTGACCTTGGAGGCTCTACATACTTTTTCAAGCTGTTGTTTGTTCTGATTAGTTGTATTGGAGAAAGTAAGCATGCTCTAAAAAAAATGGATCATACCTTCCCAACTGACACTATATTCTCTTAGCTGCTGGAGGAAATAGAGTCTCTGGTGGGCTTTACTAATGAGATTGGTGTTTAACTCCCATGATAAAGATTAGTGTATTGTGGTAGCGGTGGTACAGTCTTTGACGTAAAGAAGGATACAATGAGCGCGTTTAACAGAATCTAAATCCGGGAAAAATTTGATTGATCGTCTTCCTATTTTCCTGTTTTCTTCACAGAGACCTACCTTTTTGCTTGCCTTGTGGATTTCTTCTCCAACTGTGACAGATACGACAGGTAAGAAAACTTCTCCTTGCTCTATCTGGCCTGCAACAAGTTTCTGGGTGCCGCATGATGAGACCATGACAGTTGCAAGCCACAAAGGGTCAAGCGCAAGCCCTAATGCATGGGAGGGTTCAGGTGTCTCAACTGCTAATCTCACCTAATTCTGTTGAAATGTTAATTAAATGGGAGTTCAGGCAAATAACCCTTTGTTTCTATTTTAATTATTATATCTATTAATCTTTTCTACCAATTGTGAAAAGTATGGATTCTTATCAGATCCAGACAGGAATTTAAAAAAAAAACTTTTACTAACAATTTGCAGAGAATGAAATCCTCATATAACAACAAGATAATCCTCTGAATGTTAAAGTAAGGAGATTTAATGGCCTGTAATTTTTTGAGAATGTAATCTGGAATGGTTGCATGTCCTTTGTCCTCTGAAACCTGGTTGTTGGTCTTTTAGGGGGAGAATGTTTTCCTGTTTGGCTGGGGACCCCTCCAACAAGGGAAGGCTATCCCATTTAAAAGCAAACAAAAAACAAATGTCATGTTTTTGAAAACCTTCTATAAAGCTATGGCCTATCCGATGGCTGTGTACGTGTGTGTCTTTGCTCCCCTCCCCCAGCTGTGAAACTGGCTTCAAAGATGGCGACCTCTTCATGTCCTATAAAAGCATGTTCCAGGACGTCCGGGATGCTGTTGACTGGGTCCATTTCAAGGTAAAACGCATGTAACCACTAGGATTTAATCTGATTTCTGGGAACTAAATCCAGATCATGTGATAGAAAAGAGTAAATAATATTTTGAGGATAAGTTATTATCTTGCAAAGAAGAATTTATTTTAAATAAATATATATAATAGATGCATTTGCATGTTATGCCATTCACATAACAGCACAACTTCTCATACCTTTGTTTTCCCTGTTATGCCCCTCCTACCGTCATGGAGGCAGGCCTACCTTACCTTGCTAACATTAACACAGATCACCTGGGCTTTCAGGTCTATAAAACCTTGCATGTGTTTGTGCTATCTTAGCACATTTCTGCAAACAACAAGCAAAAAAATAAATAAAAAAAAATTGCTTAACATCCTTGGTGGAGTTAAAGAAGAAGATACAAATAACGAGTCAAAAGTGTAGTGCATGTGTGTATGAATGAGTAGAAGGCAACATATGATAGAAATAAAACTAAGCACAAAATAAAATGACAGAGACTGATTGGCAGAGATTTTGTAGATGAGGAATGGCCAACACAGGTGTGAGTCATCAATTGATAAACTTCCCATATTACTTCTAAAAAGGGTTATTGATAATCTAAACAAAACCGCCCCCACAGGAGGCTTTGGGGTTATCATAATGAATAATAATCACATCATTTATACAGTACCAGTCAAAAGACACACTCACCCATTCATAGTCATTTTTTTCTGTACACATTCAATTCAATTCAGTTTTATTTATACAGCGCCAAATCACATCAAACAGTCGGCTCAAAGCGCTTTGCATACATTCTGTCATTTCAGTCTGCACCAACACAAACACACAGTTAAGATTCAGTAAACTGTCTTATGCTCAGTTAAAATTGTGAAACCTACTTCCAGTTTAGGCTAGAATTCCGGTGACTGCTCAACTCCATGCATGTGCTCATAATATATCATTTCAACATTTTTTTTTAACTGTTGCAAAAAGAGAAGTTGTTTACAGAAGAATTAGAAATACTCTCAGTAAAACAACAGGCTGCCTAAACAGGCCAAAGGTTCTGTTTTATTTATATATATA
>JAVDPK010002204.1:248821-259551 GCA_034780415.1 Cichlasoma orientale
ATAATATTAAATAGAAACAAGGCTATAAGGCTTAGATGTCTTTTTTAATAATTGTAATAATTTTTAGCCATGTTATTGAAGCATTTTATGAGCAAAAAATCCAATATCAGACAGAGATCCAGTGTTATTCACTAATATCTGTATTTTTTGTTGAGTTTAACCCCTGTGTCACATTTCAGGGTACGCTGAAGGAGAAGACTGTGGAGAACTTGGAGAAGTATGTAGTGAAAGATGTAAGTAGTTTGTATTCATCAGGGTTGCTGTGAGTGCACTGCTGCAGAGAAAACGCACACAGTGTCTCACACTCTTGTGCTCTGTGAAGAGACTGGTTTGTAAAGATGCTTAGAGCTTCATTCTTTCTTTCTTTTCTTCTTCTCTGTTCCCACCAGGGAAAGCTGCCTCTTCTTCTTAGCCGAATGAACGAAGTAGCCAAGGTTTTCTTGGCTACCAACAGTGACTACAAATACACTGATGTAAGTGTGTGTCTGTGTGTAGTTCTGGTGGAAACTTACTGTTTAGGGAAAACAGTAATAAAATTGGAGTGAAAGACTAAGATGCCAATCAATTAATGTTGAGATCCATTTATTAATACCTGTATTAGCTTATAAACAAATTCTGTGTCAAATCTGACGGAGAAACTTTGTGTTATGTTACAGAAAATCATGACCTATCTGTTTGACTTCCCCCATGGCCCCAAGGTAAAAAATATTTTTTCTAGAGCAGTGTTTTCAAGGTTAAAGGCTGCGTCTTTCTACTCGTGTGTGTGTGTGTAACTTTGCACATTTGTATTCACCACAGCCTGGTACCACCCACCGGCCCTGGCAGTCCTACTTTGATCTGATCCTGGTGGATGCCAGGAAACCGCTGTTCTTTGGAGAGGGCACAGTGCTCAGACAAGTCGACACAGTAAGCAGATACAGAACAGGACAGAGAGCATGAGTGAACCCTAGCTGGCATACCAGCTATCTTAAACCGAAGGCCAGCTTACTAAAAACAATGGTCAGCACACAACCCTGAGTCCAGCGTCAGTGAATATTGATATGATAACACAGGAATGATACAACCTGTGCTCAGACTTTCTGCCTTAAGTTTTGTGCTTAAAAAATAATTTTTTGCCTCTTTTCTTGAAATGTGTAAGCATTAAATTTTTAATTCAAAAAACGCTTCACATATTAAAGGCAGATTTTAAATTTAAGTGTACATCTTTGTTTTATAAAATACACTCATGGCTTCACTTACGTTATTCAGATCCACTCATTTATTTATTTCTTGTCTTCATTTCAGACAACAGGACGTCTAAAGATAGGGACCTACACAGGACCTCTGCAGCATGGGATAGTCTACTCTGGAGGTGAGGCTGTCTCCAGTCATTCATTGTTTGAGCTCGACTTTGTTCATCTCTTGTTTTTGGACATGAAAAATGCACAAATCAGCGACATGTTACTGTCATTCAGGCTCGTCAGACATTGTGTGTGACTTGCTGGGGGCCAAGGGGAAGGACATCGTGTACATCGGGGATCATATTTTTGGAGATATCCTCAAATCCAAGAAACGTCAAGGCTGGAGAACGTTCCTGGTTATACCTGAGCTGGCCCAGGAGCTGCACGTGTGGACCGACAAGAGCTGTGAGTCTAGAAAGAATCTGACATATAAACACACACAGTCTGCACACGTAGCGACACGTGGGAGTACCAGTTTTGGCTGTAGGGACCTGATCTAGAACAGCAACCTGGAAATTTAAGAAAAAATGTGCAAAAGCTACATTAATAAGTGCAAAGCTAAAACCTGGCACTAGATTGTCACACTCGCACACTCAAAGCAAACAGTTTCAACATTGTAAACTAAGCTACAGCAACTGTAAATGCACTCTAATTTGTGCCTCTGTGTACTGAGGAGACAGAGATTCACCCTCTCCTTCTGTTTTACAGCATTATTTGAGGAACTGCAAGGCCTGGATGTTTTCTTGGCAGAACTCTACAAGTAAGAACTGTGACCTTTAGCCCCCCCCCCCCCACCATATCCCACCCATTGTGTTGCACTTTGCTCTCAGCTGTAACAGTGTCTGTTTGCATACATGTGAGCGTACTGCATATTTGAAAGAAAACCACGGGGTCAATAGGGTAAAGTCTGAAGGGCTTGCAGTGTGCACCCGATAACTAGGTTCACTGTCGTTATTTATAACCTGGTGCAATTCACAGTTAGGCCACCTCGTTGACACAGAAGACTGTGTGAAGAAGACTGATATCAGTATCCTTCACCCCTCCCCGTCCTCATCGTCTTTTCCCCTTCTCTTCTCAGGCATCTGGATAGCAGCAGTAATGAGAGGCCGGATATCAGCACTATCCAGAGGAGAATCAAGGTACGCCCTTAATAACCTCTGTTGCTATGACAGCAGCAGACCTGCTTACGTGCTTTTAATGCTCACTAACAAACACGTCATTCGTCACGGTTTGTTTTACAGAGACTAATCATTAAACCGCTACATCAAAGAGCCCTTTCAGTCACAGAGTGTCTTTCATGGGCCGCTGGAAAAAGATGCTGATTCAGTTGTTTGAACAAAAACGACACCCCTAATAATTTAGTAACTGTACTTTCTGGGGTTAATAAATCATTGTCTTTTTTTTTTGACATTATTTTGAAGGCTCACCAGTGTCTCCTCTTCTTTTTCTTGGCTTTGTAGAAAGTCACACATGACATGGACATGTGCTATGGCATGATGGGTAGCCTGTTCCGCAGTGGCTCCAGACAGACCCTGTTTGCCTCACAAGTGATGCGTTATGCTGACCTGTACGCAGCCTCCTTCATTAACCTGCTGTATTACCCCTTCAGCTACCTCTTCAGAGCGTCGCATGTACTAGTGAGTATCTGAATGTAAAGTGAGGAGAACTGATTGAACGAAACCTTAAACCCTTAAAGGTTAGATGCATTGTCACAACTTCAGTGATTCAGATAATCAGTTCTTCTCTTAACAGTTACAGTTTTGAAGACGTCTGGATCTGTCATTGTTTTATGAAACGTTTTAAAGGCTTAACTGTGGTCTTGCTGTATGAAGGCTGTAGAAACTGACTATATTAACTCTACCTTAACTCTAGCGCATGATCATCATTACTCTTCAGTCTTGTTTTCAGGCCTTGGGAAATGCTGCTGCCTATGTAAAAAATGTTGTATCGAGCTCTCTTAGCAAGTTTTTCTCAAGTTTTCTCTTTTCTCCTGTGCCTCCAGATGCCCCATGAATCAACAGTTGAACACACCCATGTGGACATTGACACAGAGTCACCGCTGGCTACACGCAACCGCACCCACTGCAGCGACTGCAAAGAGCTAGAGTGCAAACGTAACCAGCTGACCCGCTCATTCAGTGAGATCAAACCCCCCAATCTGTTCCCCCAGACTCCCCAGGAGATCACTCACTGTCACGATGAGGATGACGATGAGGAGGAAGAAGAGGAGTAATAAAGAGGACCTTTAGAGGGGAGCCATGTTCCCATTCCTGCCTTGTTATGTTTCCCGGTAGAGTCAAATAGTGATCGCTCTCAAAGTGAGGCAGAGAGGGGAAAACATCTCCAGTGTGTATGTGTGTGATCACACACTCACACATGTACACATACTTGAGATTTCTGAGGATAAGTATAAAGGACCAGTAGCAGAAGAGATCATATGACTGTCAGAAGACTGTGCATGCTTGGTCCTCTAAACAAAACCTGTATGAGCTTAGTTAAAAAAAAAAAGAGGAAAACACACACTTTTTGATTTTAAATTGATCTGATTTCTGTGTAATTTTCCCAGCAGACACACAGAACACACACTCAAACAGACGTCACACAAGAAACTTGAAATTTCAAAAAACTTCGAGAAGTCCAGTCGCCTTTTCGAAGCTCCAGAGACTCTGACCTGGATGACCGAGGACCTACACAGACATCACACACTATCTTTCTTTATCTTTTAAAAGCTGAGTTTTAAGTCCTGTCGGTGGATTAAGTTTTGGTCATGTTTATGGTTTAATCCACCAGGTGTGGTCCTTCTACTGTAGTTTGAAGTGTAACACAAACCGAGAGAATATGCACATTGCAGTCACAGGCAAAATACTTTTCAGCTTAAGTGCTGAAAAAAAAAAATGCACATGCTAAACATTTTTATATGCAACATGGGAACAACATTCAGTTTTTTTAATCCATTTGTTTCATTTGCTTGTCTTTATAGAGCTGTAACTTGTATGTAAGGGTATTTCCGTGTGTGTTTCTGCCACGATAGACTCACTCAGACTAGAGCATCGCGAGTGACGCTAAGCAAAAGGGTGTGTTGGACAAAACTGAAGCACAAGCCGGTGTTAAAACGTTCAATATCCAGATGCATTTTTTGTTTGATGCTTAAGTGTATATGTTTGGTACACAATTGAGGCTATTGAATTATTACCACGCAACAAAGAGGGCAGAGTATCCGTATTTTATCTCTAGTCTCTATGACTACCCCGAAATACCACACTGTTTCTATAAACAGCTGTAAGGTAAATGAGGAACGCTAATCATTCAGTGTCATGAGTGGGCTGTTATACAGTGTTTGTCAGCTTGATCATTTTGGAAGTAAGAGCTTGAGTATGTCATTTTTCTGATTTTCTTTTTTTCCATTTTGGTAGAGGGGTGTACAGTACAAGGTGGTTTCACCCAGTTCAATGTGTGAAGTGATTTTACTTTTTGCCAAGTGTATAAAACAAAAAAAGATTTGCAACGGAAGCAGTCTTGTCTGACTCTTAGCAGACTTTTATCCACAGATGCAGAGTTATCATAGGAGGAGATATGTGGACAGTGTTTACAGTATTCTTCTGGCGGGCTTCTTAATGCTGTGACGTGTTTCCTTTGAGTGTAGGTTGTGTTAAAAGGTCAGAATTGTGTGAAGGGCTCCAGATTTTAGCACTTGATTTTGCATTTGCTCTGACTGTTGCACCAAAAGACAAGCGTATTGACCTTAAAGCTCCTGAAACCGTATTCTAAAACATCTTACACATATACTTGCATACAAAACATCTTTATGTATTTTATTTTGCTCCAGTCACACTAGGAACGACAGTGTGACTGGAGCAAAATACAATGCAGCACAACTCAAATTATTTTTGAACGTGTGCAACTTTGTTTTCATATGGGAATACAACCAGAATATAACCAGTTGGGTCGAGTCCCCTTTTGGAAAGAGAGACACTCATCTGCGCAGACTGACTCAGATTGATTGCAGCGTGTTTGCAATCTGTCTGCGTTTATAAATTAGACACCAGTAATTTGCAAACCTTCAATCAGTCCAATTTGGACCGTGAATGTTTAGAGGCAGGTTGCAATTATGCAGTCACTGGGCAACCAGTGATTGCATTGAATTGCACGGAGGCTGCAGTCCTATTTTTGCTCCAGTGCGACTGAGCCATTAAAGACTTCATAGCTTGTTTTGTGTGTGTTTCCACTTTGGGGTTTTTTTTCTTGAAAAACCCTAAAGTGGAAGAATAGAGTTTTTGAAGTAATGTAAAAAAAAAAAAAATATATATATATATATATATATAGATATAATTTTTTTAAAACTTTGGCTGAGGTGGTTAGTTTGGGTTTTGATAAAAAGCAAAATGTGACAATGGAAGCAAAACATGGAAAACATGACACCTGTGACCAAACTGTTCACCAACTGTCATTGGAATTGAATATAAATGGTGCTAATCAGAACTGATTGGTTCAAAAAAGCTTATGACATCACTTCCAGTTAAATGCCTCCTACTTAAAATCATTAAAAATAATTTTTTTTTTTTAATTTCACGTTAAATCAACAAAACTGTTCAGATTTTGTTCATATCAGAGAAAGGGTGATGGAGACGTTTGTACACCGAGCGTAGAGTGCTGCCTGAATTTTATTTTATTTTTTTTCAAACAGCAACCTTTTTTCCTTTCTTTTTCCCACCATCCTGTGTAATGGGAGTGTTAACCATCCTCACCTTTTTCACAGTCCCAACCTGTTCTGTCTTCTCCGTGTTGGATCGGCCTGTTGCTTTAGGCCACAAAAGGGAAGGAACATGTCGTTTAGTTTTTGGAACACTTTTGGTTTGGCTTGATGTGGAGTGAATAGAGGTGAACGTGCTTAATGGGTTGGATAAAACAACGCCGAACGTCAACATATACGAACATATTACAGCTTTTTTTTTTCTTTCTTTTTACGAATGAAATATTTATATTTTCTGTTCTGTTTGTTTCTTGAACATAAATGAACTGGATATGCTCTGTGATGCAGCTGCATTGCCAATGGGAAAGAGGTGACTGTCTTTGCATAATTTGCATATTCATGTGAAAATAAGAATATCCGCTCTGCTGCGGCCGTTATGGTAGCATCAGTTTGCATCAGTTTGACTTTTATGTGAACTGCAAAGCTTCTTTTGACATTTGTCGGTGTAGTTTACACAGAGAAAGCAAACTGTAAGCCTGCAAAAAATCTTAAGATGAAGGGAAATGTGACTAGCGTTTGAAGTACCATAACTAATATGTTACTTGTCATCAGCGTCCTGGGGTTTTTAGTTTTCTAAGCTAAGGTCTTAGTTTACGGAACTGTAAATAGACCTCGCCATTTCCTTTTCTTATGATTTTCTTTAAAAATAAAAATTTTTTGGTTCATTTTTATACGATATCTCATAAGCCTGTCGATAAGATTGGAAGTAACTAAAGCCTGGCGACCAGGTTACAGTGCTTTAGAAGATTTGTATCTTGTGTTGTGATGCCCAGAATGCATTTGTATTAACGGGTGCAAAAACTCCACCGTTACTTTTCTAACCTTTAGTAGACTTTTGTTTTTATGCATATCAGTTTGTTTCTCTGAACAGTGTTTTGTGTGTTTCCAGAAATTCTCCTTTAGACTGTACATTGAAGTAAATTACATGAAAATGTAGAATAAAGATAGTTTGTAATATTTTGCTGTTGCTTCTTTTTTTCATATTATACAGAAGACCATTACTTTAAGTTTTTTGATGTGTACTGGTGGGTAAAACCTTAGCATTGACGGAGGATGCGTTTTCTTTTTACTGACTGTAAATTTGTTCACACATCATTCATTAAATGACAATTTGTCACACACGTACAGGACAGGACTGTGTGCGGCAGGAGCATTTTCCTATATATGTATATTGGGAGTGAAAAAGTGTCCCATTCGCCAGCCTCGGATCATTTCTGAAGGTAAAAGGCAAAGCAGCAGTAGCAACGGATGCTAAAATGTAACACGGGAAAGTTTGAAATCAAATGTTAGATGAGACGGGCCACTGCCAGGCCACATCAGCAGATATATTACTATCCAGTTAGCAAATCTTGTATATTGTACTCTGTTTAAGTTGTGAACTATCCTACAGCGCCTTATCTGTAAGCCACTTTGCAACCCACCTTCATTTTCCTGTGTGGCGTCATTGACGTCTGCTCTCTTCTGTGCTGGGTGCCTTGCATTCCTCATATGCGTGAAGAAGGGCGGGAGGTCAGAGAACGGAGCCATGCTGCAAAACATAAAGCACTGCAGATGGAAATGGCAATCTTTTTTTAATTATCGTGGCCTTGAATGAATTAAAAATATAAGTTACCCAGCAAATGCAGTATCTCTGAGACTGAGTCATAAGCTTAATGGCTGGGAAATAGTAATCAAAGCTACTGCTCATTAAGTGATGGCTTTGTTAATGACCAGCAGCTTAAGGGCCATTAGCAGCTGAGTGTTTTGAATGAAATGTTTTCTGTTGCTTATAACCATCTCTTTTTGTAAGAAGAATATTTTTATATTCATATTTGCTGCTCTGGTGCATCAGTAAAAAGTGTCACCTAGAGGTTAGGCCTGCCTCACAAGAAAACAACAAAAAAAAAAAATGCAGTTTCATATGTAGTACAGAGAGTCAGCAGCTGTCTTGTCTGTTAATCATTCACTTTTTTTATTTAACCACCAGCCGGAGAAGCCAATGAGAGTGTCATGTTCAGGCAGAAGAAGCATTATGGACAGTACACAGGTTGAACAGCAGCATGGAGACAGACAGAAGCCCAGTTTAACACCAGCCTGCAAGACATTTACATGATCGAGGGATGATGACCTCAGTTCAGCTGAGGCTGGAGCGTGCAAGAGAAAAAAAAAACAGTACGAGTGTTCTGTGTCACACAATATTAAAATAACCCCCGTCACAGCTGATGTGTCCCCCAGTGTTTCCTGCAGACTTTTTTTTCTCCCAGATTTTTGAATTCTCATGTTTCTGGTTCTCCCGTCAGCCATCAGGCACTGAGATGCAGAGTTTGAACATCCCGAGCTTTCAATGTGAATCGCTGCTTTATCTCTGGAGTGACTCTCCCTGCAGACTGGACAAGTACAAGTAAACAATAAACAGCGGGCGCAGCTGCAAACAATGCAGATGTACTCTGTGTCTGGTTATACAACGGGGACGCCCCTCGTGGCTGAACAGATGGAAGGGCTGTTTGTCCATGTGTGCAGTTTTCAGAGACTATTAGGCACTCACACATGCACTCACACATGTTTAAATATATTAGGAAACAGCTACCACCAGTGGCTACAATCTGAAACTGAATGTTCAAAGACTGATTCAGCTTTATGTCGCCTGTAAAGCAGCAAATTAACTGCATTACACATTATGTTAAAGATCAGGCCTGGAAGCAGCCTTAAAATGATGTACAATCTACGCTCTATAGGTCTGAAATAAACAAATTAACACGGCTATATGGAAACTCTTCAGCATGCAACCCAATCCTGTCTTTATGAGCGAAAGGTCAGGACATTAATCAGGAGCAAAAAAGATTCCACCTTAAGGAGAAAAGAAAAACATGACTTTTTTGCTTGTGTAAGGAGAGTTTGATGAAAACAGTTTCCACTCTCGTGTCTGATGTTTGAAGCTAAAGTCGTGATAACTGTATGTGCCTTTAAATTTTTTAGAAAAGATATCACCACGAAACGTTCCCAGTTGGGTTGATCCATTAGGACAGCTGTTCTCTATATGTTTTAAATATTTAAATGAGGTATTATTTTATTAAACATACATGAATTTGCAAAAATGTCTAATAGAAAAACCACTTTAATCTATACTTTGGACAATTTCTTTCCACTTGTCTTATGGAAAATTGTGCATATTGACCAGTGCATGAAAAAAAACCCCGAAAACATACAGTACTGTGCAAAAGTCTTAAGCCCCCCCCCCCCCCAGACTTTCTTGTCATTTTTAAAGTGGTCTTGACCTACAGTTCTCCAGGCTTTCTGAAGGTCTTTCAATGTTTAGTTCAGCCCTTGTACCCGATCATTTTCAGAGGAATGCTTTTTTTTTTTTGTTAAGCCATTTAACACCGACTTATCCATCATTCAAGCATAAAAAGGCACCCAGCTCAAGGGATGAATCACTGTTGTGTCTGAACATATCTTTAGGCACTTTGTTACTAGCAGCACGTGACAAAACCACATAATTTGTTCCACTTCTTTAGCTCAATCTACAAAAAATGCCAAAGATAACACAGTTTGACAGTCATTACTGTACTGTACTGTACTGTACTGTACTGTACTGTACTGTACCAACAAGGTAATTCTCTAAAATCTGGCACATCACTGCATGATGTGCAGTGTTCCTTAAAAAATTTGAGGGACAACTGGAGGACAAAAGAAGAAGTAGGAGGCCTAAAAAACTACCTACAGCAGATGAACAGTATCTGAAAGCTATGTCCTTAAGAAATAAGAAAAAAATGCTATAAAGACCTGACACAGGACCTGAGAGATGCATCTGGCCCTTCAATTGATCCATCGACCGTTCTCCAAAGCCTCATTAGAAATGGTCTCAGGCTGTCGAGGGAGAAAAGGCTGAGCTATGCTAAATTACACAAGAACTGAACTGAGAATCAGTGGGAACAGTGGGAGAGAGGTGTAACGGTGAGCGTGCACAGCAACCTGCAAATTGACTTTCAAGCTTGTTAAGATTGTACAAACTCTGTTTTTGCCTTATGTGCTGTATTTCCATTTATATTTAACATGTTTAAAATAAAAATAAAAAACCTGCACCCATTTCTCATTGTCCTGGCAAAATATAAAGAAATGAGGGGTGGCTGAAGACTTTTTCACAGTACAATATTTTGCCTGTAGTGTTTTGTTCTTAATGAGCAGGTTGATGTAGTAGCAGACATGAGAGTCCAACTTTTCTCTAAACTGTGAAACAAACACATATGGCTGCAGTTTGTCTAAACTAAATAAAATAAAATAAAAACATATAAATATGTCTCTTTAATAGCAGCCACCATTTGTGAAGAATACTTTTAGAATCAGATCTGAATTCAGTAAAAAACGGTTTATCTCCATGATACGGGAAGCCCAATAAAGAACAGGCGTGTCTCTCTCTTATATTCACTGTCCAAAAAAGTCTTCGCGAGCCAAATGAACAGACCGCGCTTTGCCAACATGCGATGGACACGCATGAAAAACAATATAAACAGTGGGAGAACACAGCTGTGTATCATTCATGGACACGTTTAATGTTGAGGTTGCTTTTTGTGACGTTGATGATGCTCAACATGTTAGATGAGGTCATTAATACTGTGCAATTATCAAGTCTGATTATGCGTAAAATTGACGACAACAACAACAACAACAACAAAAAGACACATAATCCCCACATGCATAGATGCTGAACTTTCACACAACTCCACTCCCTGCGGGGGGGGGGGGGGGGGGGGGGGGGGGGGGGGGGGGGGGGGGGGGGGGGG